>BMAU01016327.1:0-47255 GCA_019973935.1 Trichonephila clavipes | reverse complement strand
GGTTAAAGACTAAAATATTTTTTGTAGTAAAGCTGCCTGAACACTATAATGTGAAATATGTGCAGAATAAAACAATACGGAATAACATAATATGCAAAGAAAAATAACACCAAAGTTGACAAATACGGTATATTTAATATATATAAGCATTTTTAAAATTACATTGTTGTCACATGTTAGAAAATCAATATTTTATGGGCCAGCCGTTTGCTTATAATTACGGCTCTACATCTTTTTGGCATGGAATGCACCAATTTCAAAAGAAGATCTTTCGTGACAATATGGTTGAAGGAAAATATTAAAGCTTCAATTAATTCACGTTTGAAGGTTTTTTCTTTGAAATTTCATAACCAATTTTAAATCATAAGTTCTCTATTGGATTAAGGATGGGAGACTGTCCTGGCCAGTTCATTTTATTCACAGTATGGTCTTTCAACCATTTCTGGACTACCTTTGCACGATGACAAGGGGCGCTATCCTCCCGAAAAATTAATGTCTAATTTACAATAAGATCTCTTGCAGTTGGTAGCAATTTATTTTGTAGTATTTCAATGTAATTCATGGCTTTCACTGTTCCGCTAACGATGTGAAGTCTTCCAACACCACGAGAAGACATGCAACCCCATACCATCACTTTTGTCAGGTACTTTACTGTGGGCTTCAGACACTGAGGGCTGAATTCCTCATAAGTGCGTCGTCTTAAATAGTCACTACTTTGGTTGCCAGAAATACAAAACTGACTCTGGTACCAAATATTACCTTTTCCCAGTCTTTAATAGTCCATAATGAATGTTCCCTTGCCCACGTCAATCGCCTCTTGCTTTGAAATTCAGTCAGTAATGGTTTTGGGCATGCTTTACAGTCTCGTAACCCAATTTCCAGCAGTCTTCCTCTAATAGTTCTTGGGCACATATTCACATTTGATGTCAAAGTCCATTGTTTCAAAATTTACGAGGAATTAAGCTTTCTGTTTGAAAGTGAAATTCTGTGCAATAACCTATCTTCACGTAAAGATGTTTTTCTTGGTCGTGTCCTGATCGCCACCTGTCCGCAATAAAATTTGTTTCAGAAAATCTTTTTAAAGTTCTCACAACAGTAGAAAGGCCACATGGTACTTTAGCAGCAATTTGGCGCATAAAATAACCTTATTCCTTCAAATGTATTATTTTGTACCGTTTATTCTCAGGCAGATATGAAAATTTAGCCATAATTCCAATATTTTCCACAAACGCATTTCAAATTGCTTTCAATATACTATTTTCCACAAGCACACAACTGCATTCAATACAATAAACCACGTTTCACCTTTTTCTTTCAACCCTTTATCGCTACTGCTCTCTGATTGGTTGAAATAACGGAGCATTTCATTGGTGGAGACTCACTCATTCTTACAGTGACCTTGTGCTTTCTTGTCAAGGTTTTTTCAACATATCAGTGAAACTATTTACTTTAGATGAAATCTACAAACAGATTTGAAATCAGTATGAAAAAATACATTAAATTCAATAACAATATTTAAGATAGTGTGATAATTTCATAACGAAAAATGAAGTCAAACACAAAAATTAAACAAAAAAAATGAGTGTGTTCAGGACTTTTTGCCACCACTGTATAACTAAATTAAGAATATGAATATACGTGAAACTTTTTATATCGTATCTGAATTTTCCTTTCAAAAACTTGCTATAACTTCAATGTATTTCAAATTGCTATTAAGAAAAAGACGAAATGTAAACAAATTGAAATGAACCGTTTTTGTCACAACCTTCTATGAACAAAATAAATCTTGGCACATATTTTTTTTTCTTAGCTCTCTTTCTCTTTTTAGACTTAGTTAATGAAATAAGTATTGAATGAATTTAGTTTAAGTTTAAATAAAAATGGGAATATAACAGATTTCTATGTTTCTTTAAAATGATGGAGAAATATTAACACAGCTATTAAAATTAGCTATTTCTACTTGTACCGCAATTTTAAAATAGCAATTGAATTATTTTATCATAATTTTCTGTAGTATTTAAAAGGAAGATTCAAACAAACCTTTTCTTTTCTAGAAAATACATCATCTTACTTTTGTCGTAAAGAAGTAGGTGCGTCATACTTTGTAAGTCTACTTTTTTCTAATAGCTAATCTTTTGTTTCATTTAAAACCAAGGAATGACTTTTCTTGTAAAACAGGATTTCAAATACTCTTTAAAAGATTGAATTTTCATATCACATTGTACTGCTGCTTAAATTCTCTGCAGCAATTACTGTACTAAAGATATTTTCATCATAAGGCAAATTTTCTCGGATAACTTTTACCTTGAAACATTAAAGAGCAATAGTTCTACTTTACCATCATCAATTAAAAAGTGTGAAGAGTGTAAATAACAGTGCCTAGATATTTAATAGAAAATAATATTTAATACCAGATGAAAAAAATGATAATTCGCAATATAATAAGTGTGCAAGCATTAAATCCTTAAAGGACCCATAACGAGCAATACCGGGCAAAACAGTGTATGAATAATTTAAAATACTAAATACATTTCTTTAAAAAAAATAAAGTACCATGAAAAAAGTGACTGTTCTTTTTTTTTCTTTTCTGAAAATGAATAGCATTGATGTAGATATACATTTAATTAAATAATTGAAAATTCAAGGTGGTAGACTGTGACACTTTATTGGCTATATATATTTAATGCTAAAATAAATTATTAGTGACAACTTCAAGCGATGATGAATGAACATGTACATCCTTGTAAGGATTGATAAAGATTTTTAATAGCTCTATAAGAGCAGTTTAATCTTATTAATAAATCAATTTTCCATGATGAGTCACGTTTGTGCACCTTTTCCTTCTTAGGCTTTCATTTTGGCTAAGAGTTTCTTATAGTAATCGTTGCTGTAACTCATTGGCACAGTCATGTTCTACAATACGAGTGCTGGCATGTTGCTTCATAAAATCAGACGCATTCATACTGACTGATTATGCGACTAGTTCGACGTCATGTAATTAGATATAAGATATGGGAGCAACAGTTTAACAGCATTATTGAGTGTTACCATAACGAATTGCAACGAAATCAAAGAGAAAAGATAAACCATCACAACTAAAACCTATTTTATTTTTTATCAAATGTTATATTTGCAGTAAAAATGTGTGCATTTACCGAAAAATATTACCCTTTAATCATCAAATTATTGCATAATTAGTTGAAATACGTTTGATATTCAAACAAATCAAATCCTTTTAAGACGTGTTTGTTTCTTTTTCAAAACAATGCATATTATGCAGACAAATTGAAATTAGTTGAACATAAGTTTGAATTTCTGTAAACGTAATTAAAACTTGTTACTGAACTTAGTTTTCGGGAAAAATATTCTTTTTAATGCATATTTTTTTATATTTTTCAATAAATTTAAAATTAAAATTAAATGAGAAAGTATCTAGTACCACAATATAATGTGAGTTACATGTTGCTAACTGCACATATAATTTTAACTAATGCGTAAAATGAAAATTATTCATCTCCACGCAGATGTCATGAACTAATGAAATTTTGAGTTTGCTAATTGTAAAATTATATTATTTAGAGTAATTAGAGCTCCAAAGCGAATCAATCAAAGCAAGTTCGCTGGTAGTCATTGCAAATGATGCATTTTATTAATTTACAAAAGAATGGTTAGAAACTGCTAATGGCTTATTTTAAATGTTTAGAAAAGCATTTTTAAAACATTCCATTTGTACAATCTAAAATTAAAATTATTCTTCTGGCTTTTCCAAATAATGCAATGGAAGTAACAGCTGTTCTATCTAAATAATAAAACACGCATGCAAAATAAGAAACAATAAAAAAACATGTACTACGAATTTTCAAATTCAAATTCCTTCGCAGATGAGATATTGATACATTTCCCTTGAGAACTAAGAATAATTTAATTCACTTACGCATGTTTATTCTCCCAATGATTGATTTCTTTTGAATAAATTGTGTAGTTCGCCATAAAACACTTCAGGTTATTTCTCAACCAAGTAGTGCAGTTATTCATTACACAAGCACGAGCTATTTCATAAATAAGACAATATAATACAGATTTCTTTTTATTTCTCTAACTGATTCTTTTCTATATTTGATTTTTCTGAACGCTTTTATACTCCCACTCTATAGCATCGTAAGAGAATAAGCAAAATGTAAACAATAATAGATATGCAAGGGATTTTTCTTGTTGAGTTAAATTGTTCCCAGAGTGAGAATTTCCTGACTTTTACAGCTTTTGTGATTTATCTTTATTGCCTCATAGGCTAGAAGTAAGAATTGAACATCAAAAACGAGGCTTTGAAGTTAAATCTGAACTTGGTAAGATACTGCTAAAGGCTGTAGTTGATTTTCTTTCTTCCTTTTTTTGCTTAACGATTTAAGTGAAATCGAAATTAATTATTTTTAATATCACGTTTGAGAAAATTATCTGACAATATCAACAATGGACCTCGTAAGAAACAAAAATTGCTAAATATATTGAAAAGTGTTTCTGAAAAGAACATTTTTAATAATATTTATTGGATAAAATACTGTTAAGTTGATCTAATTAATCCCACTAACAAAGTAAATTTTTTGCATTATTTTTTTATTGAGTAATTTTTATTAAATATAATTTTAAGTTACTGTGTTAAAAATCTGGAATACAAATGTGCCAGCAAAATTAGTGAAAAAATACTCTTAAATATTTTATACTTAATTGGTAGATTTTATCCATATAAAAACAAGCGTACATGGGTATATAACAATAATTTGAAAACTCTAATCTCATGTAGCATGCCTAATTTAATTAACAAATTTACAAAAGTTAGATATGCATAGTGTTATTGTAGCTTAGTTTAATTAATTTCTTACTTGTATTTATGTTTTGTGTTAACATTTTTGACATGAAAATAATTAGACCGTTTTATTTAATGAAGGCGATAAACAATATTGCAAAATTGTTGCCACATGTAAGAAGAAGCTAACATGTATTAAGAAAAGTATTCTAATAGAAAGAAAATATACTTGTAAGCAAAAAAAAAAGAATCACTCAAATGTAATTAAAGTAAGAAAATGATCCAGCATTAAATAAATATCATTGGAGTGGTAAAAAAATTATATTAAGAAAGAAAAAAAAAAGTTCTAACAAATTGAAACTTTATTTGGAAGATCAATCTTAAAGTCTTCTACAGATCGTTCTTACAGGGTTTTGCAATTTTTAATTATTGTTATTAGCAATCATTAGCTATAAAAAGAACATATAATCTCATCAAATCATTTATTCTACTTAAATGCAAGTAATTTCTACCCACACAAATGACTTTTTTATAATGTGTACAATTAATTATTCCAATTTGAAAGGAGAACCCCCCCCACGTATTGTTTACTTCAACATACTTCTAAAAAGATAAAACTCATATAAACTATTTGTGACGATTTACGCGTCTTTTATTTAACAAGTCATTTGGGTTCTTTGGGCCAGAATTAATGGCAACTCTTTTCCAACCAAATCCAAGAAACGAGAAGTGAAGAGATGCAAATAATATAGGATAAATATAGGATCTTAGAGTAAGCGTAATGGCAATGATGGCAATGTAATGGTAGTGTAAAGGAATGTTCGACAATTAAAGTGCGTTGTGGTATTGGATGATTATTGAAGTTCGTTGTTCAAAGATTCAAGTTCTACGTGTCGTGGATAAACATATTGGTGATAGATTAGAAGTTAAATGTACAACCACATACCACTGTAGATAAAGACAAGTTTATTACAGAATAATATAAGGTAGGATTGATTACTTACTATAATTATATTTGAAGATTAGGTGGTTCAATTATTGATATAGATCTGTATTATATTGTGTGTTGCGCATTGTGTCATCGTATATTCTCTCATTCATTAATACGATTCTATTTGTTCAAAGTTTAAGTTGAATATCTTAATAAAGTCATATTGATTCTAATTCTCACGTTGACCCTACACCTCTAGCTCACGCTGATACTTCGAGGGATGTACTTCCAAGGGGAGGTACATCACATATTTACCTCTTTCTAGAGTCTTAATTTTATTTTCTCATCATAGTTAAGATATTTTCATTTAATCTACAACTCATGAGTATATACTAAACTCAAGTTTTAAGGAATGAACAATGTTTTATATCAAAAAATTAAAAAGAATAAATCAATTTCCTCATTCTGAAAAATATTATGCTTTCTAAATTAGAACCATTATTATTATTCTTTTAAGATATTTGTGGGTACATATCTTATCGTACATTTTTTCCCTTTCTTTTCATTAATTTTATCAATCAATTTATATTGTATGAAATTCATCTAATTAATTAACCTTTACTCAGTTTTTAGTTTCAAATGCATTGTGAACATTTCACAACTTATATTATTTACTTTTATTAGAACTAAAATTTGATTTGTCATTCAATCGTTATATTACCACAAAAGCAAATATTTTATAAAAAAAAAATATATTTTTTTCAAATGAGCTTATGTTTCTCTGTTTCTTGGTTTTCACAAAAATATGCCATTTTTTAAAATTAAATTTATTTATAAAAACATTAACATTTAAGGAATTTAGTTTGTGAATATGATTAAATTTATTATGCATCAATTCGTTATCGTCATAAAGCCAATGAATATTGTTAATAAGTAACAATATGCATTGTGTAAATTTGAATTAAGTTCGAATTTTAAATTAAGCGAACTGCCAATAGCTCCAGGCCATGTTCTAAAGTGCATCACCTCCAGCCAAAGAAAATGATAATTATAATAATTTTAAAAAACTGAAAATTTTCTAAGTTGTTATATAAATAATACACATAATTACAGTATGAATATAAGAATTTAATTTTATAAAAATATAAATTTATTAGTATTTCTTTATGAAAAATATTAATAAATAGAGATAAGTTCCAAAAATTAGCAAAGGAATGAATGTTTTAGTAACGTCACACTGTAAAGCAACACGAAAGCGAATATTGTGACGAAACTCGAAAATTTAAACCGTGACAAAAGGACGAGGGACGAATGACAATCCTAACTTCTATACATGCTAACATGAGTGCTTTGAAACAATAGATTTAACGTGCCACAGCGCCTCTTCACAACGCATCTTCAGAGTCAACAGAGCTCGAACCCGAAGCTCGACAATGTTGGTCACGAGTTCCTATTGAATGCTTTTAGGCTGAAAATAAACAAAACTATTCTTAATGTTAAGTATTTTAATTTGTTTATATAAAATGTTTATATATTGTGTGTGAGAATATTTTTTGCAAAGATTAAACTTTAATAATAACCCAGCATCTAGTATTATTTTCGATCGAGACTGTTGGACAATGCTTTTGCTAAATCGACATAATATATTGTCCAAAAAATAATATTACACGCATTAAATATCAAAATTTCTCTAATTAATATCAGCATATTTATCGAAGAAATTTGATGTGTTGCTAATATAAACATTAATTAAAAAGCGTACTCATATTAACATTAATTTTAAGACATGTTGTCGATTGGATAAAAAAAAACATTTATTGAAAGCATAACTTTTTTAGGTATATTTTACCTCTTATTTTTTGTGAAGTTTATTAGTTTAGATTTATAAATAAATAAATAAAAACATATTTTCAAAATAATCAGAAAAAAATCCCATGAATATTATTTTTTCTAAGTACTATCCATTTTTCTGTGTATGGATAAACTTTGCCACAAATATTGCAGTCTCCTTTTTCTACTAATATTTTAATAAACTTAGAAAGATAGGCGTATGAAGGTTGATTTAAGCTAACATAAATAGATAAATTATTCAAACAAAATAAATAGATAAGTTAATTCTTCATGAAAATCTATTGTGCAGTTGATGGTATGTTTTTTCAAAATCTGTTCCTTTAATAAATAACTTGTTTCATATAACTCACCGTTATTCAGGCCGTTTTATTTGCTAAATCTTATTTAATATATCGTTATTGAAATTAATTTACTAATTAAATAGTTTCAGATAAAATTGAATAACGTATCAAGAGTGTTAAACCATTTTGTCAAACATAAGGCAACGAAATGGGGAATATATTAATTCATCTAATTCCTTGAAAATATTTGCGGAACTTTCCACGAAATCCTTCAAAGTGGCTTAACTGGATAATGAGGAAGATATACATCATTTCAGTTTTAATAATATAGATACACATTGATTAACTAAATTATTCTGAAATGAAGAACGCCTTGATCAATTATACTTTTTCTAACAAATTATTCTATTATTAAATTTATTAACAATTCCAAACAGCTTATAGACTAATTTTGGTAAAACTAACCGTAATTTATTATTTTATTTCAGCCCTATTTTCTTGCTGCCTTACTTAAACATTAAAATGAATGTAAATATTAAACAATTTTCTGAATTTGATTTGTAAATGTATGGACTCAAATGAGTTTTAAATGAAGTAAGAAATTCTACTACTGATTTTGTTTCTTCATTCAAATAGCAAAAAAAATGTACGAGAAACTTAAAAACAGTAACGGGTCTTTAAAAATAATTTTTTTAAATCTCATATGCTAAAAAATTAAAACATTTTCCAAGCAACACTTTAAGAAAAAAACATTTTTTTTATATTAATTTCAACACGTTCAATTATGGCATAGCTAAATACGTGTATGGCTGTTAAAAACTTTTAAAATATAAAACAATATTCGGTACAGTTTGTAATTACCAATTACTTCCATAGTATTGTCTAAAACATTTAATATCATAGAATTGTTCAATGAGAGAGAGAGAAATTATTTTTGCTATTGGAATTTAATGAGATATTCTTTAAAACAAGCATTAATAAGTTCATTTGAAATGCATTCTTTTTTCAATTTTTTGTAAACATATTCAATATTTTCCAAATAAATAATGCTTTAAAGGGCTTAGTTTTGAATGAAAGGCTTATTCATATGTAAAATGTATAGCTGTACACCAGTGCTTCTCAAACTGTGGGTCGCCCCCCCCATAGGGGGTGTGATAAAACTGAAAGAAGGACGGAAGCATATTGAAAAGTCGAAAACAAAAGATTATTTCAAAAAATTATTTTTTTTGAAAGTAAAACAAACAAAATCTCTTCTGTCAAAATGAAAAAAATGTATATATTTATACTGGTATAATACACTTATAAATGTATCAGTACTGCACAATGAATTTTATAATTATCTTAACAATACTAAGTTAAGAACAAGTTTATTAATTGCCAGTGATCGTGGTCATATATAAAATTATATGCAAAAATTGTCACTTATTTGGATCATTTGTACGGCTTATAATTAATCCCTTAGCTCCAGATTAAAAGTTACGCGATTTACTTCCCAATGCCACAGTTTTGCACGTATGCACGCATATGTGGTGTATTTGGGGGGAAAGACAAAGGGAAAATATATAAGAAAATCCTCTGTGTGTGAAATAAGTAAATCATTTGCAAACAATGTTAAGGTCATTTTATTACATTCTAAACTGTTCGGAATAATTTTATGGATACTAGTGAACATATTTCGAAAAGACGTATATATACATCCGGTGAAATTTACACACTGGCTGAATGAGACGTTTATATACGCCGGTGGAGAAGAGGTTAAAGTTGTATTCTAACTTTAGCTATAAAGTATCGCATTATCGAATTCAACACATCGTTTTTGCACGGAGGGTTGGGGTCGCAATGAAAATTGCGACTGAATATTGGGTCGCAAGTATTGAAAGTTTGAGAAGCACTGCTGCACATGGAAAAATTGTTAAAGCTTTAAAATGAAAAACAGTATAGGGAAGGAGATCACAATTCGCTGACAAGGAATATAAAGTAACCTGATATCGCATTTATTATTTCTGTGCATTTAAAATCAATGGTTTTGTTGAGAAATGGGAACTAACATATTTCCATTGCAATGAATATCAGCAAGTTGCGCGTTTGTAATATTTTAATAAGGAAACATATAGCGCAGAATTATTTAAAGCAGTGCTTAAAAATTTAAATTCTACGTTCTCCTCATGTTTAGTCAAAAATTAACAGATATATTTTGAATTTACTCAAATTTTAATTATTTTACATACTTCTCTAAAAATAAAATAAAATACATAGCATAAATATAAGCTACATTCTGTAAGGTATGCATTTACTAGAAATTTTGTAAATTCAAATGACTGTTTTATGAGGGTTTATTCTTTGAACATTTATGAAACGAAAATCTTCTAAAAGTACGTAGTAGTAGTATGCATTTAAAATGGGAAGTTTCTTTGACCTTGTAGAAATATTTCAGACTTTTCTAAGAGAATCCGAGAATGTTTCTGAAGAATGAAACACGCAACTCCATACAGAAAGCTTAAAACAAGATTCATAAAATATTCGTAAAATTTTCATCAGAGGCTTAGACTTGTCGCGAGTTTTGACAGAAGGACTAAATTATTCGTTTGCTTAGAAACATGTGACTGCATACATAACAACTTCGACACAACAGTCTTCAAGTAAAATCGGAAACTTGTAGGGGACAAATGCAAACTTCATTTTTTAAATATTTGTGACCATGTGAGTTTTCTTGACGCTAAGTGAATTTAATAATTCATAACTGAACTAATTAGATGTCAAATTGATTGATAAGGTAAAAATTACGTCAGTAATTCTTCTTTCCAATAACATATATCAGTTTCTTTGATTTTCCAGATTAAAATCGTTTAAATTGGTTATTACTTAAGAATGCATTTTTTCCGAAATAAATAATGTTACACGCTGGAAATAATTTTTATACCATGTAATGTGTTGAATGGTTATTGAAAGAAAAATTATATAAATAAGTATAAAATTTGTTTTTAGAATATTTTACGTGGTATCTTAAGGTATCCGTCTACATTCGGAATCGTGATTTTAAAAAGGCGTATAAACGGATAATTTTCGTGATATTTAGTGTCATTTAGACTAGAATATATGTATAGAATTGTTTTAAGGACATTTTGACAAAAAATGTATTTAAATACAATATTTCGGCTAAAAACTAATTTAGAATAATCTTTTTTTGAAAATGTTCTCGTTTTATAAAAAATGCTTCTAAAATAAAAATATTTATCTTATATAAAGTAAAGACTTTTCCAGAAAGTCTGAACAATTTTTTTTTAAAAAAATTACGTTACTCTCAGAGTTACAAACAATTGAAATAATTATCGTTGTTTTATTCTTAAATTTTCTCACCTCTGATGTGGTAAAACATGGATAAACCCACTTCTAAGTTATATATTTCAAAAATTCTAGTAGAGTCACTATACGGAGGTTTAAGCTCTATACAGGCAAAATATTATTATCATAGAAGCATTTTTCACAAAAGGAAAATATTTTGAAAATTGGTCACTCTTTCATTTTTTGTCAAAATATTGTACTTAAATAATTTTTTTGCAATAATATTCTTAAAATGATTCTAAATACATTTTCTTATCTAAGTGACACTAAATATCATACATATTATCCATTTATACGTTTTTGAAAATCACGATTCCAAACGTAGTCGGATACCTAAACACAATCTAGATTTCTAACTGGGTGGGTACCAATATAACTAGGCTAATTTTGTTAGTTAGTTAACAGAGATAAGATAGCTACCCTTGTGGCTTGTGGTCATATTCCCGGATTGGCCATGCTGAAGGTCGAGTCATGTTTACGAGCTGTGATTACAAAAAGATCGATCATGAGGGATAATACGGAGACGTGGATGCTGTACTTGGTATGGTAATAAGCCTCTCTCCCTAAGACTGTACTTGGTGTGGTGTAAGAACTTGAGGAGGAATTTAACTATCTCTCAGATATATCTCCTTTGAAACTTAGAACTGAGTTCGTTCACCAATTGTTTTTGTTCTATGTTATCATAACCGAATCAAAAAGTTGAAAATACAGTGTTTTGGAATTTTTTAATAAGAATTCATATAATTATAAGAGTAAAAATGTATTGCTTCTTTAACACCTTTAAAATATATTTTTTAAAAATTCTTTTGCAAATGGATTTCGGTACTTTTACTTGTCTGTTAAAATATATTATCATTATTTTTAACCGTGTTTTTTCCCAAAATTTTACATCTGTCTAGTAATATAGCAATATAAAGGTTAGCATCTTGAAGTATTGCTTGATTTTGCTTTCTTAACTGTAGTAACAAGAATCTGCTAATGTATTACCATAGCTATGTAACTCTATCATTTGTTGTTTTAGTTCATACAAACATGATGCAATACAAAAATGACTCCAAAAAGGAGTAATGTGAATGAAAATTAGTTGTTCATGCATATACATTATAATAGAATTTGAAAATTAAATTTCAGAAGGCAATGATAGACAAGCTGAAATTCCAGCTCATTACAACAGAAAAATCTGGATAGTGCACAAAATAGACTTCATTCTAAATTGAAGTTGAAATCCCCATGTGAATGTAGTTCCATGGACCTACATTGACTGTGGCAAATTATCACTGACGCAATCGGGAACATATTGAACAGGCAGTACCATTTGACAGAGGACGTGTAATAGGACTATAGGGAAAGAAGGAATCGTTTGATATTTGGATCTAAGTTAGACAACCACTCGGTGACGTTGACAGGAATGGGTGAGCCATGGCCGTATAGAGCATCAAGAAAGTAATTCTCAGCCGAGAGTGGCAACAGAATGCGGGGAAAGACTAATCGTTAGATCACTCAAAGTCACCCAATGACAAACGAAGATGTCTCTGAAAACGCACAGAAAAGCGGGACTTAGCGTGCATGTATAAAATAAGTATCTAAATTGTTTGTAAGTTGTCAATTTATGCATGTATATTTGCAATAGACAAGTTCTACAGGATTGATGAGTGGTCTTGCTAAGGTCATTGCAGAGGTATAAAAATCAACGGAGTAATTTATTTTGACATAATGAACTGCATCAAATCTCGCTTTCAATTTATTATTCAATAATATATAAATTTTGGCGCAGTCATAATTTTTAGTAATTCGACCAAAACACATTTTAAGTAATCATTCGATCGCAGAAATGAATTTTCTCATTTATAGGATAAATTCCACTTGTCATTTAATGTAAAAGAACTTAAAAACGTTGTGTTTCTTAATACGTAATATTACTCAAACTCAGTTGCGCGACGGCCCAAGAGGGTCAGGGCCTACTGGGAACATCCCAGTATTCGTGACCAATGGGCACTGATAGGCATGAGCAGATGTCCCGATCAGGTGAGCAATCTTAAGCGAGACTCTCAGTGTTTAAGTCCTCAAGCAAGCTTGGTTCTCATTTATTGATCCACTGCAGTACGGTTAATACCTAATATTACGCTTTCAAATTAATTGTTTTTTTATATAATTTACAGCATTTTTCCTTTTGGAAAAATGTCATTTCTATCGAATGAAACCTTTACTTTGCTAAAAATAAAAACAATACTTTTACCATAAAGACCACAAAATTACTCTAAATATATAATCAGCGAATAATACATATGTAATTCTTTCACAGGTCTAATCAATGTACTTAATGAAAATTATAATCAAATAAACATCGGGAAAGAAAATAATGCATAAATGTTTATTGAAAAAGGTAACAACTTTTGATATTCACAAGAAATTAACATTACTATAAAAATATGCTCTAAATTCTAGTTAATTTACATTTTGTTATATTCAAATACCTTAACTAAAAAAGCAAAAATCATGAATTAAATGCCAAATAGCATGGACATTGAAAACATATAATTTTGAGTAAAAGGATTTCAAAAGGGTGTTTATTTACTAGCTCATTGTTACGCAGTTTTAAAATCCGTCTAAAGGAATTTTTAGTGTTTATCAATGATTACCTTCCTATCACACCTTTCCGTAAACTTTATATGAAATTGACTCTTTCAACCTCGATTTTTCCTTAAAATCAGATTATAACTTTGTATAATTGATATATTTTTCATTGCATTCATTTTATTCAATTGTTTACTGAGTTTATTATATTATTTAATTGAGATATTAATATACAAATGTTTTTACTCTTTAGTTTTAATTAAGTAAATTCAATATAATAATTTTTTTACATAAATGACAAATATTTGTTTGATACGCCTTTATTCATTTCAAGAATTTCTCTTTGTAAATCTGGTGTATATTAAAAATACAAAATATTGAAAAAATGATTTTTTGTTTGATTTAATTTTTGAACCTGCAGTAGTTGTTCAAATGATTAATTAAAAATAGCATGATTTAGTGTTTGAATATTTTATTATTTTATGGGCATTTTGGCACTTTAAACTAAACAAAAAATATGTGTTCCTTTTGTCTGCATGTGAAAGAAAGACCTTCATTGGAGATTTTTATAAGATCCCCTTCATACCAAGGCTACTCTTGAATCAGTTTCACTACAGAATGCTTTCTTAGTTCCACAGCAGTTTTCTTTTCTTATTCAATAGTAAACAAAAACAGAACGATCAACCTTAATTCAATCAGCCGACCAAACTCAGCCAGACCTAGGACAATTTTATTCAATTTTCCTTTCATGTAAATAATTTAGAGAAGGCGGATGAAAGTTTTAGACTTCCTTTCTTTTTCCTGCTTTTCTCTCTTTTTCCTTTTGATTACAAAATTATTTCAAACAACAGGTGATCACCTTTCTCAGCAAATGTTTATAGCGGAATTATATTACAAGGATAAATACGAATAAAATAAAAATCAAGTGCATCCTAAGTTTTGAATTTTTTTCTCTCGGTGATAATTCCAGGTTATTTTCATTAAAAACTAAAGAGGAAAAAATGAAAATTTAAGAAATGATTAATTTTTTAAGTACCTATATGCCAACCGCGTATAAAGCAGATGCTTTTTTAACTTACTATATTCATTAAAAAGAGGCAAGCGTACATTTTAAGGGTACGGTCTATTTCAAGGGCGTGGTGAGCTAAGAAAACGGCCTATAATATTTATCATAACTTAATAATAAATACGAAATGTGTACTTACCTACATATCTACAATAAAAAAGCACTTACACATTTAAGTCAAAACGCAAAAGACATAAACTTAATAACAATAACTACAAATATAATAAAATCAAATTATGCATTTATTATCTAACTATTCCAAATGCATTAAAAAATTAAACATTTTCATCTCAAGGTAGTTTTGGCAGTTATGGACAGTAGAATACTTAGTCTGCGTATTGACAGTAAATCTTGAATATATCGATAGAATAATGATTAACTGCTTGGGAGCCTCCCCACACAAAATTTTGGGGGTCCATTGGTTGATCGCGATTGATTTAATACCCACCCCTGCACGAAATTGATCATTAATCAAAGAAATAATTTATACAGTGCATGCCACAACACGTGTCGTTTCTAAGAAGTAATTTTCTTGTTAAAAACATGGCTTCGTTGAATACTAATCTCCAATTTGAGCGAAAAAAGAGTTACATTTTTAAGGGAGTTTTAGAGAAAATAGTTTTAAAAATTGAGAATAAAAACAACAATACGTTATTAAGAAGAAACATTAGTAAAAGAAATCATAACTTTACACAAGATAAAAAAATTGAATGATAATCCTTTTGATGTCCTTTAAAAATTCAATGACAGGATTAATAAATCTTTCTAGTGTTTCTATAATAATTTTTCTTCTTTTCTTGCAAAATGAAGTTAATTTATATATATAATAATTCACCACACAACATTTTTCTAGAGTAATTTTATTCAACTCATAATGGTATTGAGCTCTCTAAGATTTTATGTGATAATTAATTTTTAGTTTACACCACACAACATTTTTCTATAGTAATTTTAAACGGGTATTGAGAGAATATATTGTTAAAAAATTGTTAAAAAAATTAGCACGTTCGTATTTTCAAAGGAAAGATGAAACACAATTCTGCACCATCCGCGTATTCTGACCATTTACAAAAGCCTTTGATGGAAACGATATGTTTCTAAAGGTTTTTTATTTAGGAGGAGTAGGAAACCTCTAAATAAGGGGTAGCGAACATTTTGTTAGTGTTTAATGAGATATAGACGTGCCGTCAAATAATTTTGACTTGTGATATATTATTGGGAAAGAATAAAACCAAATACTAACAACACAAAACTATTTACTACAAAAAAACACCTTTTGCACTGTATAGTTATAAATGTTTTAGTTATACGTCTGCAACTCAAATTGAAGTAACATTAGTATGACTTCTGTTGTGGCAAATTGTGTGCGTGAGCGTGTGTGTATGTGTATGTGTGAAGATGACAAATAAACTTATATTAGAGGATTATAAGATGTTACTTTTTGTAGAATACCTGCTGAATTGGAGTCATCTGCCAAATGGTTTCTAAGCAATTAATTATTTTTGCCTGTGGTTCACTTTTTTTTACAAGAGGGTTTGTGATTTGTTTCAAATTACCGTTTCACAGACGATGTTCTGCATACAACCATTCAAGAACATAAAACACACACCACTTTGTTTTTACTAAAAATGCAATGTTTCCCGGTCCACCAAATTTGAAATTCTTTTTTACACATACTATCTTACACTTTTTGTTCTTTTGCAGAACAAGCCACGTTGAATAACAGTTAAAAATCGTAAATGTAACACAGATAAACTTTATAATACAGTTGTGTCAAGGAAATTGACTATGCTATGCGTAGACAAACTTTACATCATAAGCAATTGTAGTCTACGATTTAACTAAGGCAATACAATAACAAACGAGTATGCCCGATCCCTCGCGTTTGTTCGTTAGACTTCATAGTGAAATTTGAAACTTTGAAATAAAATTCAAACAATTATAATTGCTGGTGAGCCAAAAATATTGTGTCTCGTGCCATCAATGGCACATGTGCCACTGGTACGCCATCCCTGCTTTATACCGATAATGTTAAACTGGCTATTTTCGATGTACCGTTTCTCAAAATCTGTTATATGTACATGTTAGAAATTTTTCATACAATTAAAGTACATCTTTTCATTATACTGAAACTGAGCTTTTAGTTAATTTTGAATTTTTTTATTAATTTATAAAATATTTTATGTGGAACAATGAAATTTGAACATAAAAAAATTGTAAAAACAAACTTTTGATTTTTTTGCAAAAGTACATTTCCGTATATATTAGACATCATTATAAATATATCATAAAAAATTTACTTACCTGTGAACAGTAGTTTCTCCGAAAAGTTACATAGAGCATCAAAATTTACATTTTGAGATGAATTGATTTTTATGTATACACACACACACAGTGAGATTAATCAGCTAGGGAATACAAAAATAAAAAGGCTCAGTTTACAATTATAGATACATGTTTTGGTTTATACCAGTCGTTCAACTTTTAAGCAAAAACGAAGTACTTTTTGTTTATACTTTTTGCCATTCGAATTAGCGTACTTTTTTGTTTATAGGTTTTAAAGGTTTATAATTACTTTTAAAGTAAGGTATTTTTCGCCATTCGAATTAAAACGCTCAAATTGTCAAAAAATAAGATTTTAGCTAACACCTCTTAAGGTATCGTTAAAATGACCCAAGTTTCAACGATTATTTAAAAATAGGTTTTAAAGGTTTTATAATTACCCTAGTGGTTAATTTATACTATTTTCTCGTGTAAAAATATTTCTTATAGTATGAATATTATTTGTATTTTTAAATAATGGTCGGAAGGTTTCAAAATCAAAAATTTTAGTACAATAAATGCCTGAAAATGTTTAAAATTGCTTTGAAGTTTTACAAAAATATTGCAAATTGCACATCAAAAAAAATTTATTTTAAATATTGATTTATTAGCTAAAAAAGCACCTCTTAAGAAAAGTACAAAAGTTGAGATCTCAGGAGCGATAAAAAATTGCTACCATGCATTTTCTTATGACCACATGTCTCCTTGTACTGCATTTCGTCTCCGTTTGTGTTGTACTTTGTTTTAATTCACTAAATACATATACAACCAAAAAAATACAAGAATTTTACTTTATTTTTCTTCAACTAAAACAAATCCATCGATTCTATCAATCAAATGTCTTAAATCAAGTGAACCGGAGGACTTAACAGATTATCTAGTAAAAGTCAGTTTGATTTTTCCGTTGAACATTGTTTATGATCAATAATGTTTAAAAAATGCTACAGAAGTTGATTTGCTAGCTGTATTAAAAAAATAGGTGAAAACGTTTACCAAAAAAAAGTACTTCGGAAATCCCCAGAATTTATAGGAAAGAATAAATTTATCAGGACTTCCCTGTGAGGGAGTTGGGTAACAGTAAAATAAAGACGAGTTTCTTAGGTTACACTTGCTACAACAGACAGAATCTGTAAATTCTACGTATTATTTCTTCTTTAGATAAAATAGTTCAAGATGTACAAATAATAGTATGCCCTGTGCCAAGAATGAATAAGACATGGAATCTATTTTTTTTTATTTAGTAGAAGGAGCATTCAAGCACAAAAGTGTGCCAAGAGAAATAAATTCTGAAATTTTAATGAAACTTATTGGTGAGAAAGTTGCTAATACGTTAGTATATATTGGCGACGACATCTAAAAGATAACGATAAAATAACCGCATTAAATATTACAGAGCACGAACCCTGTCTTTTTGTTTGCTTATGGAATTTTAAGAAAGGGGAACGGCTCTCAGGGCGTAAGTTTTCTTAGCCTTATATAGCATATGCGTTATATACGCTGCTTGACAATTGCTAAGGAACAAGCGATTTATGCAAAATTGCGTCTCAGGTAGCTGATCAATAAAATCAAGTTCAATTTAAGAGAGCTTAGTAGACCAGGACTTGTAATCTGTATAAGGGACAGTGCATACAAACTCATTATTCATACAAAAATTCATACCGTTAAATGTTTAACGAAAATAGTGCTGGATGGCATAAAAGATTCTTCTGTGAAATTCTGATTCTGTTTCAATAATTAAGAGCAAAATGTCTGCAAGACTGACTACTGATTGAGTAACTACGATCGTGGACTAGCAGTTGGATGACTGGAAGCAGGTCAAAGTGTCACCACTGTAGCTGATGTAATGGGTGTATCGAAGAGCGTCATATCACAATCAAAGAAGGTCGCTGAAGGTAGGTAGAAATGCTTTGCGAAATCATGCTGAGGGTCAAGGTACAAATACCACACCTTTAGAGGATCGCTATGTAACTCTCGTAGCAAAAAGGAACAGAAATTGCACTCCTGGTCATAAGCTACAATCTTTGCAACTGTACCAGTATGCATGTTTCATCAAGAACCATCTCACGTCAATTAAATCAAGTTGGTTTGTACGTTCGGAAATCTGTTGATTGCATCCGACTTCTACCACGCCATCGTCGAGAGATATTACGCTAGTCTAAGGAACATGTTAGGTGGGATCACCAAAATTGGTCTAGAGTGATGTTCTCCTACGAATATTGTTTCAGTGTGATAAGTGATTCTTGCCACCAATTAGTGTAGAGAGAGCGTGAAACGTGTTATGCACAAAAGTTTGTTTGTGAACGTGATCGGCACTACCCAGACGTGATGGTGTGTCAGGCATCATGCGCAATAAAAGAACATCAATTTTCATCTTTGAGCGAAGAACCGTTACAACACAACGGTATTGCAGAGAGATTATTCTGGATAATATTCGCATTTATAGGGGTGTTTTAGGTCCAGACTTTCTTTTTATGGACGATAATGTGAGGTCACACTGAAGCGTTGATGTATCAGACACAATGCAAAGTAAAATTAACCTCCGTATGCAATGGCTGTATACCTTCTAACATAAATCCCATTGAACATATCTAAGATGCTCTTGGCAGGCGTGTTGCACGAAAAACCATCCGTCTCTCTACAAGGCAAGAGTTCAAAACCATCTTGAGACAGGAGTTGCATAATTTCTCTCAAGGACTCCTCGATAGTTTAGTGAAAAGCGTAGACAACAGATACAAAATTTACATTAGTGTCCATGGTCCACTAAAATCTTAATAAGGTACTCGTGTCTGTATCATTCTGACCTGAAGATTAATTTTTTGTAGCTGTTTGCAAATTTTACATGGAGCATCTTTCTTTTATTTTTAAGCTTCTAATTCTTCGATGTGTCAATATATACATGTACTATTTTCACTATAATATAATATATTGAAATCGATCCTACTAAATATATACTTAGCTTCATTTCTTCGATAATTGTCTATTTTAAATTATTTTGTAGTGTATATGAACGGTACTTAAGTACTATTGCATCGGTATTGGCAACGTTTTATGAAAGGAAGTGAATACCACACGTTTGTTTCTTGGGAAATCTGAGTCATCACCTTGGCGATTATTATTGAACATTGGCAGTGTTACGATAGTGCGTAATTGCCATATAAACATATATATCATATAAATATAATCTGCATAAGTAATTTAGATATAAATATTTTTAAACACATAGACTAATTGACATTTAAATTGTATACACTCATATATAAATGTATACGAATGCTTAATTATTTAAACATTGCCCTTCATAGAAAATGCGTATAATAAACAAATATTCTCATGAATACACACGAAATCGTGAAGTACGTAACTTAAGCATGCGAAAATGTCGTAAAAAGCATAGTACATCCGAGCAACTCGATACTCTTGACCATAATAAATCAGAAGTTTTCACGTCTATAGTGTGTTCATAAGCACACACATATTTTTTTTTCTTTTTTTCTTTACAGCAGCGTTTCTCAAACTGTGGGGCGTGATAAACCATTGAGGGGGGGGGCACGAGCATATCGAAACGTTGTAAATAAAACATTAAAAATATTTATTTATTGAAAGGAAGCAAAAAAAAAAAAATACATTCTGACCTAATAAATAAAATACGCTTATAAATGTATCAGTACTGCACGCTATATTTGGTAATTAATTTAACAATACCAAGCTAAGAACAAGTTTACCATTGACCAGTAATTCCATGTGCTTGTTATACATAAAGTTATATAAAAAATGTAATATACTCATCTTGATAATTTCTATGGTTTGTAATTAAATTCGTATTGAAGATTTACGTCGAAGTACATTATTATTATTGAATTCAATACATTGTTGTTATTTGGATGGAGTAGGGGGCAAGGAAATTATGAATGAAAATTGGATCGCAGGTATCGAAACTTCGAGAAGCACTATCTTAGAGATTTATTTTTGATTGGGCCTCTTCAGTTAATCTCGACTGCAACTGTGAATTCCTAAATGCAAAATCTTCATAAGTCCAAATTCTTTCTAAGATAAAATGTGACGTATGCATACTTACATATATTTATACATGTATATGTATAAGAAAATCATGAGAAAAACCGAGCTGTCTTCTGATACCGTAACCACTAGAGACCTGACGTTTTTCAAGCACTCTTATTTTCCCCGTAGTAATTGAATTGGGATCGTGCCAGACGGTTGAAGTATGGTTTTATGCCATCGTGGTGTAATGAGAGAATGGTTGAATGAGCCTTTTGTAGGTATTGAGGATTCTGTTTAATTTTAAAATAGTTTAATCTAGAATCGCACGAATTTCACGAAAAAAATATTTTGTCTCAAGGGGTATGCACACAATTTGCGTGGATAAATGAAAACGTTTCCTAGCGTGTTACGTAGAAGTATTAGAAGATGAAAAAGCAAAATTCAGTTAGATGAATTGAGTGTTAATTGTACTCTGTTACTTGCAGAGGACGGATTACTTACAAAGAATATTTTCTTGTAAGAGAGGAATTTCAATTTGAAAATTTTGCCAATGATATAAAACAGTAGCATTGACATTGTAATATTAAATGTTTAATATAAATATTTGATACATAGGTTATGAAAATGAACAAAACAATAAAAATAAGATTTGAAGCTTTAAATTAAATTTAAGTTCAATTGAATTAAGAGGAAACTTACATCCTCAAATGTGAAATTATAGTAGCATGAAAGAAATGTGAGTGTTCTTGTGAAAATACCAAAAATAGTATATGAGAATGATTAAACTAACAAAAAAATATGTTTTATTGGACTGGTTATTCAGTATTCAATTTGATCTCCCCAGACAGCTATACAGGTTTCTAAAACGCATGGCATATTTTCAATGAGACCATTAAGGATCCTTGTTTAGCCGAGTCCTATGTAGATTACAATACATTTATATTTAGCACCCGAGGCACTCAGTGCATCACACATCCATTGAATTCTTATTTTATTGGAGAGAAATCATGCGAATCCGCTGGTTAAGTAATGATATCAGTTTCATATTCAGACTGTTAAGAATTTCTAACATGATATATCCTGCTGTAATATGTGATGGGGGGGGGGTACTGTATATCTTGCAAATCAGCTTATACAGAGCACTAGTACACGAATGTCTAGCTCAAAGGGGTATCCGCTGTGGGAATATGATACAACTTCAAACCATGAATCCTAATGTGAATGCTCTATAATATGATCTGGCAAGTTACCTTCTCTGAGAAGCCGACAAACATGTCTACGGACGCCACATCTCCATTAACAAAATAGGAATTCATCTAAAAGCAGTAACTGATGTCAATCGGGGATCCGTCAGCAATAACGTTGGTCCTAAATCAGGCATGCAACTTTGTCCAACCTACCGGTCTCTTACAACGTTTTGCGGATTGTTTCGTGCCTGACAGGAGAAATATTGGATGATGCAGGTGGCTTTGACCATCACGAGTCGTTACAAACGGGTTTTGATGAACTGTCGATGATATTGCTTTGTCAGTGAGGTCTGTTGTGAATATCTGCCTTTCTCTGTTTTCAAATGCTCCTGCATCTTGCTTGCTAAATATCCCACCCAGTACGAGTGATTGATCCGATATCATAAGGCTCAAGGATACGATCTCTTTCAGCGGATGAAAACTGCTTGGGTTCGACTTTTTGTCATCTAAATGGCATATTCTGTTTCTTCAACAGTTTTGATCCTGCAATCCATGGTTGATAGCACACACGCAGTTAGCCAGAAATCTACTTTTATAATCATCCAGAAACTAGTTATCATGTGAGTAGATGTGCATGGAAATTTAACCGTTTGTGCGTATGTGAGTCACCTCTAACCAATGGCATAACTTACACCCCCGCTTTGTAGGGGAGGGGGCTTGATTCTAGAAGTCTCAAAGCCTGACTGACGCCAAATACGTAATCTTTTTAAGGTCCCGTTTGGGACCCAAAATCTAAACTCTGTAGGAGGGCCCTCAAACTCTCCGTTATGCCTCTAACAATCCTGTAATTTGAAATTTGCTACACACATCTATCCATGGTGTAGCAGTTCCTTTTTTCAGGAGCTTAGATTACACCTAGAAAGTATACAATATTAATATTTTGTTTTTGAATGTGTTGATTTGGAATTAATTAATCAAAACTCAGGAGCTGCGAAAATAATTCTTCGAATGTGTGGCATTTAATAATGGTAGAATTAATTTAAGAAGAATTAGAAAGATTAAATATTGAAATGTTTAGGATTAGAAGCAACCACATAAATAAGTTAGAGAGCACAAATTTCTTCTTCGAAGTTCCTGATCTTGAATCATTGTTAATTTAAATATTTTTCTTCATTTTCGAGAAATCAAAGAAACTATAAAATTATTTTCGGGCAAAGTTAGCTTTCTAAGGGTGAAGTTTGTTGAGGACTTTAAAGAATATTTTCACAATGGGAATGGGATAGTGCTCAAAAGTTTGTTTTCGTATAGAATTGTTTGACTGTAATTGCAAAACAACATATTTCAGTAGAAAAGGGAATTAATTCTTGTAGAAAATTTAAAAATTCAGTCGCAAATGAATTAAAGCAACATTATAGTTGCGTAAATAAACGAAAAATGAAAGAAAACATGGAAATTGTTTTCGATATTTTATTTATGAAACAAATAAGCATCAAAAAGTGATTAAGAAGCTGTGGGACTAATCTATTGTAAAATATTTTATAGCATATATATCAGTGTTTCTCAAACTGTGGGGCACGCCCCCCTGGGGGGCGCGAGCATATCGAAAATAAAAAATTTAAAAATAATTAGTTTATTAGAATGAATTAAAGCAAAATACTTTCAGATATAATAAAAAATGCACTTTTACTCTGATATAATTTATAAGCGCTCGATATATTAAGTCATCAAAAATAAAAATTTCTTCAATACCTAATTAGCGATCTTTGATCCTATATCCAAATAAAAAAAATTTATTTGATTTTGCTGTAATCCCATGATGAGAGATTTTTTTACTACGCTTTCTTTTTGAAACTAACATGCTACTCTTTCAGAGAAAAAACAGATCCCAGACCCAGAATCAAAGAAATTTAGGAACATAAAAAATTCATCACTGTAATTATATTTGAAATACTGCACATTAAAGCTGTAATCTGTTTGGCCTTCTAAGTTATTCGTACAGTTAGTTATCACCCCTCTCTTATGTGTTTCTCTGTTGCGCTTTTTTCCATGCAAAAGAGTTTTATGATGTTTGGAAAACCACGGAGAGCAAGCACTATGAAGGAATACTTTTCCAAGACATATTTTTATAAGTATTCTCAACATATAAAGCGTAACGAAAAACGTTTCACACAATTTTTTAGCAGTAACATACATATTATCATAATGAATATACTTAAAACACGGAAGTGGTCACGCGGGACACACAGATTTCGAAATCGTTAGTTGTGGCAAAACTGTTTATTTCTTACCAAAGAAAAATTGAAAAGTCGTTGAAATTCGGTAAGTAAACTTTCTCTTAACTAATTAGTGCTGCACAGAATATTTTATAACTAATTAATTAATATTAAATTAAGAACAAGTTTAATAAGTATTAACGACTTCCATGAGCTTGTCTTGGAAAGCAAAGTTTTTATAAGGAATGCTTATGATTAGAAATTGACCCTCTAAATTATTTTTCTATATTTAGCAGATATCTATATTTTGTTTTCTAAGCAGCTACCGCATTTTGAAATATGTTCAATTTAAAAATTAGAGAAAGGAAAAATAACACAATAATTATCCGATTATTTTATTTATTTATTAATTATTATTTTTTTTGCTTAATAGTAGTAAACAAAATTTAATACTTATGTTACTAATTTGTATGGTTTATAATTAAAATTGCCTATTGTATCTTTAGCGTCAAAGTGCATTATTAATTGCATTCAGTACATTATTAATGTATAAGGGGGCGCAATAAAAATTGCGTTCGAAAAGGGGGGGGGTGCCAGTATTGAAAGTTTGAGAAGCACTGATATATATTGTTCTGTTGCTGCTGTTGTTGTTTCTTATCCTCTAATTGTCTGACGAAGTCAGACAAGATCCATTAAATTGTTGACCCTCAAATAATCTATAACAAGAAGGGGAGAATCGTACAAGTCTTCTCTGGAAAGACCCAGACAGTCCAGTATATGTTCGGCAGAAGCCTGCTGAACCTTGTACTTGGAGCAAAACTTAAAAGTCTTCCTGCCCTCTAAGAAGGAGAGACTTTTCGTGTGTCCACTAGCCAATCTGGAAATGGCCGTTTTAGATGCTCTGTCGCAGTTGAGATCCAGAAAAGAGCCCGGTTCCCTGACCACATACCAGTGGTGGGAGGGAGGAATCTTCCACTCCTTAGATAGTTGCCTATTAATTTTGGACTGGTGCTCTGAGTAGGTAATGGCAGGAGAGGAGGTTGTTAAGAGACTACAACCCTCTCTGGCTAAGAGGTCCGCTTGCTCATTTCCAAAGATGTCAACATGGGATGATATCCACTGAAAATGAACATCGTGATGCTTTGAAATAAGTTTGAGATTGTGAAGGATGGAGATGCTTGTTTTGTCTCCTACTTGAGTCCAATTGTGTAGATGTTGAAGGGAACTGCGACTGTCCGACAAAATCCAGAGTTCTTTATAGTCACTTTCATTGATAATAGCTTCGAGGCCAAGTTTGATTGCCGTTAGTTCACTTTTAAAGACCGAAGAGAAATCCGGGCTACGGTGACAGAAATAAAAGTTTTGACCAGAATTTCCTATGTAGATTCCACTACCTGCACGATCGTCTAGTCTACTGCCATCTGTGTAAATTTTAATGGCATCACAGGGGATTTCATTAATACTTTCCAATGCAAGTTGCCTAAGATGAGCTGGGATGAGATCTGGCTTTGTGACCGGGGCAGACATGTTGAAGTGGAAGTGGACTCTGGGAAGTCCCTCTGATGGACTTAAACAAGATTTTAAGGAGTGGGGTTCGATATGAGAAGAGAGCAACTGCAGATGATCAGCATAACTGAAAGGGCTGTTTCTCTTCAGTCTCTGATTATTGTGCCAAATGTTAAACTATAGAGAGGTTTTGTTGTGATGTCCATAGCTAGAAAGTTTATTGAAGTAATTGGTGAGGATAATTTTGCTTCTATATATATATATATATAAGATGAAGATGAAGAGTTGGAGATCAGCCTCGAAGAGGACAATTTCTTTCGGGCAACTTCGTCTCAATCCAGTATTAATTCGCGCAGCAACGAGCTGAATCTTTTCCAATTTCTCAAGACTGGCGGCGGACGCACAGCAGTACACTGAAAAACCCTACTCTAGTATGGGCCTAATGAGAGCCAAAAAGGTGTCTCTCAATGTTACACCTTCGGCTCCCCAGTCTTTGCCCGCTATAAATTTAAGAATACTTAAACATTTTATACATTTTGAGACAATATGATCTATGTGCTTATGACTTGATCATTCAGGATCAAGGACATATCCGAGATATTTTGGGTGCTTTTCATAAGCAAGATTCTTGTTATTCATATTTAAGGTTAGTTGATAGCTGTACAATCTTTTGTTGGTGGTAAAGAAAGTAGAGATGGACTTAAATATATTGTTCTTCTAATAATTAATCAATTATATATTATTATTGTACTTTTTCAGAATTAAATACTAAACTAAACATTTGAGATTAGTTTCAAGAATCATATCCCTCTACAAGTGTAAAAATGACATCAAAACCACCAGGAGATAAAATGGGCATGGAAAAAATATCATTCACGAATAAGTAAGATTATATCTTTCTTACAACTGAGGAAAAGTTGTGCATGCGTTTCATATGTACGAACAAAAAATTAAGTTTCTAAATGTCTTATTAGTGCACACATTTGTATATATGTATATAAAAGTAAAATCATAGTTTTCTAAAAGATTTAAGTAGTTCTAAAGCTGATGGTGTAAAAAAAAACTGTACACAAATTGAAAATGCATTCATATTGAGGGTAAATAAATAAAAGGACTGATTGACACAGGTAGCAATATAATCTTAAAGAGTTATGATTCCAATGTATAAATTAGAACACTCATATTAAAAATTCGGAAGCACACGGATTTTTCTTGTATAAATGCTGAAAAAACAATCAATTACAATACTGTAAAATAATTCAATCAATGATGATTAACTTATAAATTGTGAATTTTATATACAATTAAAGTTGTGTTCTGATATACTTATTGGAATTAATGTTGCAAGTATAATGTTAAATTATCCACCTCTCTAGAAAATAGTATTAAAATTACTCGTCTGAAAACAGAAGTAAATGAAAGCATTTCAAATCTATAAAAAATTAGAAATATTCAAGTAACTCATAACAAGAATTTGGAACAGAAAGAAAATAAATCGAAAGTGTTACATAATGCAAAAATGTTGCACCAGATGTTTTAGTTTATATCTTTAGACGCCAACGGTTGATGGAATCGTTTCAATCTAGGTTCTATTTGTATTGTTTTCTATTTGTATTGTAAGTGCAATTATTTTGTAAAACATTAAAACTATCGCATATTAACGGGAAAAAATGTGTGTGCAAGGAAATATTAAAAAAACATTATTATATTATATTTATTTTTATTTCAAAATAACTATTCTTTTAACACATGAAATTCAGGTAAATTAAAGAGTTCTCGTATGCTTTTTTTCGAAGTAAAAACATAGTCAAATGTCATATATAGAGGTATGGTTTCAAAGAAATTACTTAAATCAAACTGATCAGATATATCTTGGAACTTAGATATCATGTTGATTTTTCAACAATATGATAGTTTTTGTTAAATGTTAAAGTAATGTCCTTGTTTATGTGCTGGTAATATGTGTTTAAATAAAAATAATTATTACAGAGAGATTTTTTGTGTGTGTGTCTCTAATCCAAAACCTTCTTGGCAAGTAAATATCTGTACATACATTAATGTGAAAGAAAAGTTTCTTTCATATGAAATTGACGAAAAAAGCACAAACAACAATGTAGACATTCGAAGAATGTATAACGCATGTGTGTGAATATGATTTTGTAAAATTATTTTTCGTCGGTTTAATACTTAGAGGTGAAAATTTTCAAATAACTTTGAATGTGTTTCACCTTTAATACTCTCTCTCTCTCTCTTTTAAAAGTTTTATTTATAAAAAAGTTAGAGTAATCTATCTATGGATAATCAGATAATTTCTATGCCAAGGAGAAGAGGAATTTAAGAGTTTAAAAGGTGTGCTCAAATTTCCATTAGAATATAATCTAAAACTAATTTGTTGAAAATGTCAATTTTTGAAGGGTGCAGATATATTAATGTAAAATATGTTGAATATTAATGTGCAGTAAATATTCATTGTAAAGTATTAACCATTGAGAGTCAAATTAGTTATACTAAGAATGTATACTATATTAAAATTTAAAAAAAAATAGATTAAAAGTCCTTAAACTGTGTCGGATTTATATACTTTTGTGATGTATAAATAACTAACGATCAATTACGCATGACTCAGAGAAGTTTTTTTTCTGTTTTCCCCCCTTAATCAATATTTATTCTGATAAAGGTTTTGGAACAATAACGTTTTAAATATATAATGGTTGCTTGAATTACGAATGAAAATGAAGCTAACTAAATTTCATTTTACTAGCTATTTATTAAATGTTTACTTTAATAGAAGTATATTTTCTCTGATTTTATGACTTTATGAACAAGAGTTTTAAAATTTTTTTAGATAACTTTTCAAGATTTAAATTTAATTTTTAAATAAATAAATACCTCGATTTTGTTTGAAGAAATCTAGAACGTCAAGTTGTTGCTACGCAGAAAAAAAATAGCACTGAAAAAACTCTAAGCAACGTAAAGACAGTCAGAAGCAATAAATACGAAACGAAGTCAAACTAAAAATCGTAAAAATCTCTCATAAACCTGTAAACTTAAAGTACTTCTCACACTTCAGGCAGTGATGCCTTGGTTGCGAACTCAGAAAATAAGTCGTAAAGTTATCTACTGTCTCAGGAATTTCTTTTGAGTAATGTGACCATAAAGGACAATTTTAGTATCCAGAGAAAAACATTTATCTCGGCTTATCCTATAAGTCTGTGTAAACAAGTTCTTCAGACACAAGTGATAACTGATTCTCAGGAGGTTGAGTTTGAAGAATAAGAAGTGGAACAACCGGCTACTAAATTACTTCAACATTTCTGAGAAGATTAAAAATTCCATTTTAGTATTACTAAAACCTGTTACAGTAATAAACACAAATAATTGTTGCGTAAAATACATTTGTTGAAAAAAAGGCTTTAGAATGTTTTCAAATGGCCAGGTTACAAAATATGTATGATTTCGTTAAAGTATACGAAAAAAATAATTTTAGAGGAGTTTAATTAAAACAAAAAAAATCATCCCTTTTTATTTTAAACCTACAATCATACTAAATAATGTAACAGAATTTGTGACGTACTCCTTACATTATACTCAATCATCAGTTCAGATATTATTACTGTACATCAAAGGCATAGCAATACTTAAAATAAGGGAAATAATTATTTAGAAAATACAAGTTCAAATGTATTGCAAAAGCCATGATTTTAACGTTTGTCATGTACAATTGTAAGATATATAAATGTAACACTCTTAAACATTTTAGTAATTCGTGTCCCCGCGAGTTATAATTCATTATTAGTGACTCAGAGAGAATTAAATTGTGACTTTAATGAATTTATTAGTAACATAATTAATCACATGAATTAACTTTTAAAGGATTTTCTGCTTATGGATGTCATTTATTTATCGTATCTGATTCCTCATCTGACAATCAGTCTCAATTCTGAGTCAAACTATGTGCGAACTCTCGCATACTAAGGGATTTTTAAAAATGAGTTATCTTATCTTAGTTAAATGAGTCCAAGATTTAGTTGAAAATTTAAGATGTTCCAAAATGTTTTGCACTAAAAGATAGTTAAATGTTTTCAAACTTTAAAAATATATAAATAATTGAAAATAAATATATTTTTTTTAAATATATATATATATATATATATATATATATATATATATATATATATATATATATATATATATATATATATATATATATGCATTTTTAAACAAAGTTTCAAAAGAGTGAATAGCAAAATACTAAAATTTTAAGTATTTGAATTCCTCATATTATATGATCTTTACATTCTATGCTTTCTAATAGCTTTATAAAACATTATAATGAAAATAAAATAGGTATCATGAAAAAAAGTGATTGTTTTATTGAAATTAAACTTGTATAAAATTCATGTACAGATAATGAAATGATTAAGGTTTTCAAGAATATTTGTTATATATTATTTATTGAGCTGGTTTTATCTTGTTGAAAAATGACATCAGGATGGTCTGCCATGATGGGTAGCATCACCGTTTGACGAATGCTCGCAACAACACCTGTTTGAGCTATTACACAGAATAAAAGATAATGGAACTATCCGCCATCATTCCAGGTGCGTGTATGCACCTGTAAAGCGAAGTGTTATTTAATCGCTCCCGCAGACCTTACGCAGTTTCGATCGTCATCAGCACTATGATTGAAGAGAAATTCTCGCTGTGGGCCGTGAGTTTGACTCCCCTGCTCTAAATGACTTTGCATATATCGGGGGTTAAAGCAAGACATCTTAAAGACTGACGCAGGCTTAAACTAACTTCATACAATAACCGTGAGATAATGGCAAATACCATGAAAGAACAGAAGGAGTTATAAAAGGTTAGATAGCGGCCGATGAGCTGTTGGAGATGTGCATTTGCATTCGTCTGGGGAAGTATTTTCTGTACTTTAAGCATCCACAGTCTTTATTCTGCCGATTAGTTCATTCTAGCAAACATGGATGCTAGTCCATTAATGCAGCCATAAGTGTATGAAGCAGATTGCAATCGATTGCCTAGTATGGTTAGCTAGCTTTGTGCATACCAAGTATGCGATCACTTTCAAAGACGTCCATTTGATCATGAGGACTTCAAGAACATTGTAATAGCTTTATTAGTTATGTATTCCTGGAGCTGCTGCGATGGCAAACTGATAGAAAGAAACAAAAAGCGATTGAAGAACTTGACAATTTTTGTATTATATTATGAAAAATTTTATACATCATTTAAAATAACAGCGTTTGGTGAAAGATAAAGATCTCAAAATTAATGTAAATGAGATATTAAATGGGAGAAATTATGTATATAACTACAGACATGCACTATCAAATCTATTTATTTTAGAGACTTTTCGATCTTCCAAGGAGTTTTCCGATCATATTTTTACAAAAAAATACCACGGTAGTCGATTTATTACTCTAAAAAACTCGTTTTCGAAGGAAAATAAAAGCTTATACAAATGAGAGATATTAATTTACTTATTAATTTGTTCCCTATGTGCATTTAAATATCTTACAAAAAACTTTTTAAATTTTCAAAAAATTATATTGCTTTATTTTTGTTGGATTTTTACTATGTTAAATGAGTTTCGTCCCTAAATAATTGTTTCTTTAATATGCATTTACGTTTTTTTTGTGTGTCTGAGAATGTGTTTTTAATTTTTATATGAATACAAGTGAATTTGAATTGTGACAAATCTATACGTGTCCTCTAACTAATCCTCTCGGGGAATCTTTGGGCTAGCATTCACATTTAATTCCAAACCATCCCTCTCAAGAAGAAACCATGATATTCAGATTAGTTAGACAATATAAATAATTATGTAATTATAGTAGAATGAGGTAGAAGCTGCTACATTCACTACGCAGGTGAGATTGAATAAAGTTGACTGTCGCATGAAAAGATTAAAAATGCTGTTTGACCATTATGTTGAATTAGTAGATTTAAGGTTAGAAATCCACGATAGATTAGGTTGAGTTAAATAAGTTACTTGCACATATTTGCTTAATAATTTTTGCGTTCTCTGCGATACTCTTTTGACATTCACTTTGAGAATAAGTTGTTGTTGGTTAGTGTGTTTGAGTAAATAAATAATTGTTATTATGGGAGTCTCTGACTCTGCTTTCATCCCCCCCTTAGGTAGGCCAGACGGAGAAGGAGAAACTTCAGATGTAAGCGATTTGTTTTCAAACAATTTCTTATAGGGTCTTGATATGTAAATTAGTTCCAAGTTGAATTTAAAAATTATATGTACCTGTATATAAAACATGACAGATAAAATGTTTCGCGTATCCATTGACGATTCAATTCATTATCTTCGGTGTTATTCAAGAGTATTATGCTAACAAATATTCCATCCACATTATGGTGATGCATAAAAGCAATTATCCTTACAGCAGTCAATATTTTATTTTACATTTTTAATTTTTGTAATAGTCATACACGAAACTAAGAACTTATTTCAGGATTACGGTATACATTCGAATCTAAGCCATCATCGATTCTATAAGCTGCACTTTGAATTCTCAACCAATTTTTGTCAAAAAAATAGCGTACTAAAGTTTAACGATGTTCGATATTTAAAAATTTGAATAATATTAAAATGAGAGCTAATGAAAATTGAACAAAATTAGTTTATTTTGCCGATGTTAAAATCTTTTAAATAGATATCTGAACTTATAATTGCTCTAACCGTCAGTATCATGTTAAATTTTTCTCTTCCTACGAATTTTTACTCTTTCGAATCCATGCCCCAACCGACTTTCAATAACATTAACATTAGAAAAATAGTGCGGCTTTAATTCGAATAAATACAGTATAAATTCAACAAAAATGCATTTTTAAGCACGTTTTTTTACGAATAAATAAATAAACAGATAGGATAAATAAATAAAAATAAATAACTAAAAAATAAGAAAAATAAAAACAAAACAGAAATCAAATAGCATCTTTTAGTAAGTTAAGTATTTCCAAATATAACTATTTTAGAATATTTTTATGATAAAAGTTATAATGCACCTAAATTCTAAGATACCGGAAAGAAATATATTATTCAAGTTTTTCAAAGTCTGGCATTTTATTCTTATTCCAATAATCAAAAAATACTTTTTTTTGATTATTGGATTTTTTTTTGATTATTTTTTTCATTTAACGTTTTTTTCATTTAACATTTTAACGTCTCTTTATTTGAGTTTATATTTATGTTTTGCTTTTTTAAGAAATTTTACTAATTTGTATACTTGGAATTTTATTTTTAATACGTTTGGATTGAAAATATTGTAGAAGTGTGAAAACTACCTCATCAGTGATTTAATCATTTAATGAGTTATTACTTTTTTTATTCTGAACTTTTTTTTCATATAAATAACATTAAAATCATTTCTCATACGTGCGGAAAAAGGAAATGTGGTATGGAGAATTGATTTTTATAACAGCATTCAGTTGCATTTTTTTTTTTAAAAAAAGAGAATTACGACCTCATACTATTAGCGATGTAGTCAATATTTGTGTATGTTTATCTCAACAATACCACTTTTTCTACATAGTAGTTAACACTTTTAGAGTAAATTCATAAAACAAAAAATAGATTAGGTTTTTTCCCCTACTTACAATGAAAATGACTTTTTTTTTTTTTTGTCAAAATAATTTTTACAATCGCTATCAAAAATAAGTAAGTAAATAAAAGATGCTCTTTTCGATTCGCGCTCTACGAAAACAAACCGGAAAGTTGAAATGATTTTTTCTCCCGACATCTTATTGGTTCCCGGACAGAGATGCATAATGTATGCAAATACATTCTTTGTTTATTATCAAGAGGGACGTACGAAAAGGAAGGAAGAAATGAGAAAGAAAATTTTTGATATCTAAGAAAAGAAAGTCGTATAATTCACGGAAGTATTTTAGAAACATCTACCCTTTAAAAAAGTATGCTAAGCCTATAACTTTTTTATGTCTACACGATTTCTTCTTTTGTAGCAGACGATGCTTCGCATATTATGCTTCATCTCAGTTTTAAATATGAACGACAGTTAAAATTTTAATATTGTTCTGTACAAAAATATTTTTCACAAAAAAAGGGAATAAATTTGCTTGGCATTCCATACTTATAAAAGATGTCATGATTAGTTGTACTATTCATATTAAAAATAAATACCACGTAATATTTCTGTTTCTTTTAAGTAATTGAAGAAAGAATTGTGTTGAAAGAACAACGTGCTATGTGTACCTGAGCATATATTGCCAGAAATTAATGCAAGTTAATTAATAAACAATCTTGAATGTAAAGCTAGATGTTGTATGATTCCTGTCTTGCTTTTAAGAATTAAAATAGTTTTTGAGTAATTTGGTAAAGTTGAATGTAATGCGGCTAGAAGAAAATTGAAATTTATGTTTTTGAGTGGGCTTCTTAATTGGAGAACTTTAATTTAGTCAAGATTGGGGGAGGGTGTATCCCCTGTCCGAATTATGCCTGGCAAGCCCCCATTGTACACATTATACAACTATTCATAATCATTGCTCAAATTTAAGGACTGTAATTTATAAGTCTTATGTAGTTCTGCTTATTTGTTGTTGATTTTGTCTCAAAATTCGTTCTTCTGGCTTCTTATCAGTTAAATTCATCACTGAAGCTGCATTGTCCAACACTTGTTTGATAAGGAAGTCTGCAAATTTTGAAAAATTTGTAGCTATTGCAGGTTCCTGGAAAGCTGAGTATTTAGTTCATTTGATAGTTAAAAAGTCTTTGAATGAGACAACGTATTTCGTTTTACGTAACGATTCCAATTCTGGTCAATCGTTGCGATATTTTTCTGCAAGAGCTTGCAATAATGGGCTGTCGCAACCGTATTGGTGACAATATATGATATGAAATACCTAGTTGTCAATTCAGCGAACACGATACATGTGCAATTGGGGTTGTCAAATTACTGAGTTATCTTTAACGTTGGCATTGTTGTGATAGTACGTAATAAATTTATTACAGCAGCACAAATATTTTTTTTTATATAGTGAGACATAAATTACTATTCTTGCCAAATTTTAACTTATCTGTGCTGGATATTAGAAGAAAAAAAAGAATATAATAATATGTACCTTAAATTCCAGTGTATAAAGCGTACATATAAATTAATATTCAGACTTATGGGAGCGCTTTATACGCCGGATATAAAAATGATAGCCTTAGAAGTAAAGAGAAAATGATTTAAAAATTCAATTTTACATATATTTAAATACTGTTTATTTAATGAATATGGCATATTGTATGAGCATCTATTATTGGATAACGTGAATATTTCGTCATATTGGCCTTCCATTATACTTTCATGCACATCATAGAATTCTGTTTCATCTTCGCCATCATTTGTTACTGTGATTCATAATCAAATAATCAAATTTTGTTCCATCTGGTTGCTGTGTATACTGTATTTTTTAAAATGATTTTAAAAATAGATTAGAATAAATTTCTCATTCTATGTTTTTTTTATCCACTCACTTACTATTTTTAGACAGGCGTGAATCCTTCAAATGTATTATTATTATTATTATTATTATTATTATTATTATTATTATTATTTACTTTTAACATCTTTCTTAATGTTTCTTTTTTTGCGCTTTAGCCTTTTAGTTCCAGAAGTATATCATTACGCACAAACCTGGTTTATTACAAAAGACCAAAATATGACTGGGGTTACTCCAGACATACTGTATATCAGGTTTCTAAGTAAAAAAAGAAAAAGTTACGCGTAATATGCCATTATATATGACAAAATAAAATGTTTTATTCGTGATAATCCCTTTGTATATTTCCTTTATAATTTCAATAAAGAAGCAAAGTATTGTTCGATTAATTATAACATACATTACTTTTTTTTATTTGATAAAAAATTTAAATAAAACGAATAATTCTGGGTTTTCCTAAATTGTCTGCAAATGTTGCTGATGAAGTAATACATAAAAGTAAAATTGAAGAGCTTTATATGTAAAAGCTTTTTCTTAAAATTATATTTATGATGAAAATAACATTCTTCGAATTTACCATTAGAGCTACAAATATTTTAAAAAAATAGGTTTTATCTTACTAAACGAAATTCAAACAGAACCGACTGAGAAAAATTTCTCTGTTTAGTTTGCTGTTTGTCCAGAAATTGCTGAAATATTTTTTTTTTATTTCAGAAATAAGTTTTCAGTAGATTAAGAATGTCTTTCCCTTAAATCTGGAAGATATAAAGCGATGAGTGGACTTGCTTTCGAAAATTTTCTCTTCTGTTTTTGACAAGAAACTCCTCGATTGGTAATTTTATTTTGACACTGCAAATTGAGCATAGAATGTTTTATATTTGTTTTTTTTTCTCCCTCTTAAGTGTCTAACAAATTATGGATGAATTTTAAGTTTGATTTATTGCAATTTGTCAGTACAAATTTCTTGGATTATGGAACAGAAATCTACATACATGTACACTTAATTGTACTATTACCAAAACAAGATATATATGCCTGAAAAAATACAATTCGTTTTATTTTAATTGAAGATAGTGGTATAAATGTGTCGTTTTTTTTAAAATTCTTATTCTGTTCATCATATAAAACCAGATTATCTCATTCACTTACCAATCTTATAGTGACCGCGATAGTCCAGTGATCATGGCGACATATTTGTTGTTAACTTACCATGAGTTCGAGCCTTAATACAACTGAAGACCTAGTTATTATGATGTACGTTAAATTTGCGGATAATCCTTCCCTCAGTATATTATAGAAGTTCAGTGAGAGGGTGCTAACTAAGGTGTTGACTTCGTCTCTTGATCATGGTTCAAAATTACTAGGTCAATTGTCATCGTGTTGTTTTATATTGAGAGGATAATGAACACTGACAACTGTCCTCATATATTTCAACGAAATTAACAAAGTTTTTTTTGGATTCGAGCTAAATTTAGCTTCTAGAACATATAAATGTTGTTTGCCATGAGTGATTTGGTCTTAATCTTGCTTTTTGATATTAACTTCTCTCGAATGATTATAACATTAAACCCTCCTTCAATAAAGACTTACTGCTGCTAAATATTGAAAATTGCAGAAAAAAGAATTACGATAGCAGATAGCTAAAGATATGGAGAACCCCAGTGACCGTGTAGTAGTTTTTACGCCACAGTTCGGGGCTCAGACTCCGAGCTTCGCAAGGACACTCAGCCTTGCATGTGGCCGATAAAAGAGAACTAAAATTGTTTAGGAACTAAACACAGAGTTTTTGCGTCAGACTGACCACCTAACGGGAACATCAGCCATGCACTTCAGTGTCCAGGTGCCCGGAAACTCAGATAAGCATAGTAGGTCATGCCCGCTTTGAGCTACTGTGCCACTCAGTTTAGTTTAGTTTAGAAGAGATAGTACTGATTGCTGAAAAAAAAGGCATCAGCCCAAAATTATTAAGTCATCAATGATGGTTAAGATACTCACTCGCATTGGGATAAAATATTAAAGTCGTATTATTCAGCTTCTCTAAGGATTTTGGAAAGTGGCCTCGTAATTGTGAACCACAATCAAGTGACGAAGACGACACCTGAACTGGTACTTCTTCTCCTAACTTCTACACCACACCAACGGGAACACCCTTGAGCTTCGACAGATTTAACGTACATGACCTCCCTACCAAGTGGTTTTCAATAGTACTAGTTATAAAGTCATGACAAGCCGGCCACGAATCCATTACTTTGACCACTAGGCTACCACGGTCACTATATATATATATATATATATATATATATATATATATATATATATATATATATATATATATATATATATATATATATTATATATATATATACATATATATATATTATATATATACATATATATATATTATATATATATATACATATATATATATTATATATATACATATATATATATATACATATATATATATACATATATATATATACATATATATATACATATATATATATATATTATATATATACATATATATATATATATATACATATATATATATATACATATATATATATATACATATATATATACAGTAAAAATTGGGCGTATAACACGCACCTCCTTTCTTAAAGAAGGAACTCGAATTGTGTGTGTGTGTACAATCGCAATGCTCTTATATTTTGAATTTGAAGTCGAGGCATTATGCGAGACTTTTGAAAAAATCTGCACATTTTAAACCTAGAACATTTTAAGTTCATTAGGTGTGTCATTTCTATTTAATAAACAGTACCCCAATCTATGAAGATGTCTATTTTTTTGTACTTATCTTTTGTTTATTTTTAAAACCATCGTTTATGCACCCGGTGTATAATGCGCTACCTTTAATTTCGATCTTATTTTTAGTGTTAAAAGGAGGCGTTATGTGCCGAATTTTACGGTATATGTAGCTAAATATTTATTTTTTATTTAGATATTTAATTTTATGGTCTAAGTATCTCGATTAATCATCTCTTAAACTTCAGTGACTAACTTACGCGCCAGTCCTATACTGTCTTATTTTATTTATTTTCATTGATTTAATTTGTTAGATTATTGTTATTTTAGTATGTGATTGTTTTTATATGTATTTCCCCTTTTTAACGGAGTTTCTAACAAATGTAGCTGCGACTAACAAATGTGCTTTACTAACAAATGTGGCTGCGACTGATTAAAATTTTAGATTTTTAATACTTTGTGTGTTACAAATAATATTATCACTTAAATAAATAGTATAAAACAATAATGCACCGTAATTTTGAGATAAGTTGAGTGAAAAAATAAAGAGTAATTACACCTTATACATGAATAAAATTATGAATACTGCATGGGTTCCATCGAGTATATGAAAAAGAATGATGTAAGATTGGAAAAATTAAGAATGTTACAGCTTTTTACTAGGAGAAGTTGAATCTTCGAGCGATTTGATAATACTTATCAACAATCTCAATGAACGAGTAAAAGTTTGAGATGTTAAGAAGCGTTAGCATAGATCGTATCTATACCGTTATTTTCACTTTTGAAAGATATATGTGTACATATTATTGAGAGAAGAGTTGGTCCCTGGGCTGATAATAAAGTATTCACTCTTGCAAATGCATCAGAATTAGATTAATTATCAGAAGTCACAGCAGCGCAACATCGGATGGATAGTTCTTTCCGTAAGTGCGATCATTCTTTAACGGGCGATGTGAATTGTGAGCTGCATGGCAATGCTTCTGAAGAAGACAACACATCTGTGTTTGAATAAACGTAAATTTTGTGCACAGATATATCTACATATATACAGGAGCAAAGCAACTCATTCACTCATCACGAGATATCTGAACAGACTTAAAGTTCGGCTGGCATGTTCCTTTGGTTGCGTAGAGATCCATTAAGGTATCCGACTAGGTTTGGAGATAAATTTTTCAAAAATTGATTTTCTGAATAATTTTACTGTTTTAAAGAACATAAATAGGCTTAAAAAGTCATAACTATTCAATAACTAACTTGTGCATCGCTCTTTTTTTTTTAAAAAAAAATATTTTTAGGAAAATTTCGCAAAATTTTTTAAGTTAAGAAAAATTTGATAAATAAAATTAAATTGCACAATATGTAATTTTAACGTCATTGATATACTTCTTGATCCCTCTGAAGTGTCACAAACCGCAGGATAAAAAATAGTGTAAGAAATAAATATTTTATTAGTATTTAAATTTGATGGTCATGATTTTTCGTCAAAATTACTGCATGTTCTAAGCGAAAAATGGCTGTAAAATGTGATTAAATGTAGCTTTGTTAAAACTTGCAGTTTTTTACACTCTGAAGGGCCCATAGCATATATGTTATAAATTTCATTGTATTTGATTGGATTACTTAGAAAATATCCCGTTTTTCGTGCACAAATTATCATGAAAAGTTCATTCTTCAATAAACGAATTAAAAAATTATTTTTATTAGTTAGATAAAGCAAATGCTATAAAAAGAACTTAAAAAACTCTTTAGTTTTATGTGTTAGTCCTTCTTCCTCAATAATTAATTTCTTTTTTCCCTAATGACCAAAACAACACCAAACATCAAACACCTAAAAAGCACTTTTTCAACCTAGTCGGATACCTTAAGAACGGGTTTTGCGGAAATCAACTTGCGAGTCTAGGAAGGAAGGGGAGTTACAGGGTCGTTATATATACAAAAATCCATTTTCGAACGATTAGATTTACATACTTGAAACTTGGCAATTATGTATTATTTTACTGAGTAGATATCCGTTATATTCCAAGGGTGTTTGAGGGTGCATTATAAACAAAAATACCAATTTTCGGACTATTAGACTTACATACTTTAAACTTCACAAATTTGTTTCTTTTATGGCGAAGGGAGTTTTTGGAAATGTGCTACCCCTGAGATTATGGAGAAGTTTTTTATTAAAAATTTCATGTTTTTTTGAAACACTGAAACTAACTTAGAATAAAGATCTGTTTGATCTGTTGAATAAAGATCCAGTAAAAAAATGGCTTTGCATAAATCGACTTCCAGAGACGTTATAGATTTGTTTTCTTAAAAAAAATCATTTTTGATCTATTAGACTAAAAGACGTGAAATTCAGTAAGCATGTTATTTCGTTCAGCATAGATCCGCTGAGAGCGTTTTTTATTGAAATTGATTCTGAAGGAATTCCTGAAAGGCATACGGAGGCAAACAGGTTCATTTTTGAATCATTACATCCACATACGTGGAAATCGACAAATAGGTTCCATTATTGTGCAGATATTCCGCTAAGAATAAATAATAGCTACCGTGGAACTATGATGGAAATTGACCCTCAAGAGAGGTTAAAAGGCGTAATAGAGGAAAATTCCTATTTTTAAGCAATTAAATCTATAGTCTTAAAGTTTCGCAAGCATGTTATTTTTGCTGCGTAGAGATCTAATACAAATAGAATTTTAAGTTAAGAACTCGGAGGGTGAGAAGAAGGCTACTGGAACTTGAATGTGTTTGTTATAGAAAGTACAGTCCTGTCCTTTTTCTATCGAGAAGTGAGGGTTATAAGAGTATTTTCCAAAACAATCGAAATACTTTCTTCTGTGATCATCCTCTCATTTTTTTTGGATGAAATGATTTAAAAAAATTCATACAAATAGTAAATAAAGGTTTATAAAAGATTTGGACTGAAGTAACTAAATTTATAACTACTGAGGTGATTTATAAGCTAAAAATGCATTCTATATAGATGTGTGTTGCCTGAAATGTAATATGGAATTCACACAAAATTGATAGATACCTTTAATTGTAAATGATATTACATAATTTTCAAATTCGTGTCCAATTTCTCAGGAAAGATTTTTTACAAGTAGAAATTAAACGGTTTAGTTTCTCAATCTTTGAATATGCATCACATTCATAATTTATAAATTTCATTCAATGTGATTTTTCAAATATTCACTCTTAAAAGGAGTTTTTAAATGCTAGTAATGAATACTAAATTACTAGTTTTGGATTGATATTTAGTATTTGAGGAGGTCTCTCACTGACAAATATCTGAATATAAGTAATCTCAATAGTGTATATTACTATTAAATCACACCAAAATATATGCATATATATAGCCAAATATATTCAAATATCTTTTCCTATAACTTCGTACTTGGTTGACTTTTTATCCAATAATTCTACAAACTATTTATTTCCTTTTACTTTTTCCTGCAAGAACATTATGAAATCGATCATTTTTCACTTCCTAATGATAATTAATTCCATCATCATGAGATAAAATAGAAAGTATGATCATGTGAAAAGATATGGTACATACGAATCCAGGGTACATTTATCCATGAAATCCGAAAATGGGAACTGTAGTTTCTAAATTATTTTCAGTCTTTTCATTTGTATGTATGTACTCATTAAGGAAGAGAATATTTCAACAGATACCTTTAATTAATCAAATGAGTTTTAAATTAAACGTTTATTACATATTAGTCAAAATTAATTGTAAGGGATAAAGAAAAAAAATTAATTGTAATTAAAACAACAAAAAATCATAATAAAAAAAAGGATTATTATGATGGATTACCGTATTATTCCAAATATAAACCGACCAATGTATAAACCGAAAGTGCGTTTTTTCTGCCAAATTTACGCAAAATTTAAAACACGTATACATGTAGAATTGAGCAAAAACATCCTGCAATTTTTAAACTATTCGTCTTAAGGGATAAACTCCTATCAAATAAGTGAACTATTTTTCAATCAAAATATTGTATGTAAAATGTTTGAGACCCAAAGATGACAGTTTTATTTTTGGTAAACTTGTCAGAAACTAACACATATTTTCTGCCTTATACACACTATAGCCTAGTAATATTATAAGTGTTATTTTAAAAAAAATGAGCGGGAGAGTAATTTTTATTCAGAATGTGATCGCCGATCTGTGTTTCATGCTCTAGAGTAAACTCGTGAAAATTCAAAATATTAAACTTACCTTAGCATGACTAACGGAAAAAAGTTAAAAAGACCACATATTTAAAACTACGTTCTTTTCCAACATTATCCGATCCCCTTACTTTAAACTAATAACAGTTCCGAAAATTCTCAATTTACGCAGGGGACACTTTTTCTCGCCAACAAATGAATTTATGTTATTTTTACTATAATTTGGCAAAAAAAAAAAAAACTCAAATGCCAGAATTTGAAAATAATATTCTCCCTTCTTGAAATCAGTTGTTTAAGCCAGTTGATGAAGTTTGAAATAATTATATGCGACTACAAAAAAGGATAAAAAATGAATTGGGCTTAGAATAGGATTTTTATCATGTGGATTACACCCCCACTTTTAAGAAATTAATGCACCTGGCTGACATACAATGAAAATTTGATTTGACTATAGTTAAACTTAACATGTTGTAGACTAGAGCTTAGTTTAAATGTTAGAATTCTTCTAGTCTAAAGTAAGGTAATTCTAATATTTGTAGCGGTGAAAGCTGAATATTTATTTGGTTCCTTTCGTTATGTTGGGAAAATATATTTATGTAAGTTGTATGTACCATTTCAAGCCCTTTTATATCCCGATATGCTCATTTTAAATTAAATATTTGCATCCTCTGAATAATATGCCTAATGTCAGAAGAATTCCTACTTATTAGTTAAAGCATTTGAATGTGCTCTGAGTAAACTAAAATAATATATGACATATATTCTACCATATAGTATGCAGGAATTTAATATCACTAATTATTCCAATTACATACATTGCATAGAAAGACTAATCTGGTATTCATTTGTCCTTTCTGCTTTCAAATGAAGCACTTCAGAGTAATAGGAAAATATTTGCGTTGCGAAAATAAAGCTATTAGACTGAATTAGAATAATGCACCACTTAACATGCAATTTAAGAAGTTGGATATTGCATTTTGAAAACAAAGGATGAGGAGATTTCTCAAACTCCAAAATTAACCAAACTTTCCGCCGGAATAATTACAACAATATGATCTACAATTCAATATATAACCTGTTCGCAAACAGCACAACTTCTGGTAAAAGAAAAGTAATAAATATGCAAATAATTCGTATATTGTAATGGAAACTCTTTGCTGCAGCATAGAAATATGGAAATATATATTAAATTAAATATCAGGAAAGATAAATTAAAACTGTTGATAGTGCTCACATTTATTTTTAAAAATATCGGAACTATTTTTTATTAAAAATCAAAGTGATTATTTATCAGAATATATTCTTCGCATTATACATTATGTTTTTTTAAAAAAATATTTGAAGTTTTATTTTAAAAATGGATTTAAAAAGAAATAACGATATATATATATATATATATATATATATTTAATTTATATTTCTTAAGATGTGTTTAAGGTATCCGACTACGTTCAAAACCGTGATTTTCAAAAGCGCATAAATGGATAATTTTCATGATACTTAGTGTCACTTAGATTAGAGTATATGCATAAAATTGTTTTAAGAACAATTTGAAAAAAATATTTAAATACAATATTTTGGCAAAAAAAATTAACTTAAAATAATTTTTTTCCAAATGTTCTGCTTTTGTGAAAAAGGCTTCTATTAGAATAATATTTTGTCTGTATATAGCTCAGACCTCTTTACAGAGGTTCAACTAGAATTTTTGAAATACATAACTTAGAAGTGGGTTTATTCATATTTTACCACAACAGAGGGGAGCAATTTTAAGAAAAAAACGCGAATAATTATTTCAATTGGGGGAAACTCTGAAAATAATGTGAATTTTTCAAAACTTCTAGTTGAGCCTCTGTAGAGAGGTATGAGCTGTATACAGGCAAAATATTATCATAATAGAACCATTTTTTGTACAAAAGGAGAACATTTGGAAAAAAGATTATTCTAAGTTAATGTTTTGCAAAAATATTATATTTAAATAAATTTGTTTTGTCAAAATGTCATTAAAACAATTTTATGCATGTATTCTAATCTGAGTGACACTAAATATCATGAAAATTATCCATTTATGCGTTTTTTTTAATATCACGGTTCCGAACGAAGTCAGATACCTTAACGATATTATGCATCTTGGCCCACACAACTACGGGTATTCACATAACTGTTCGACTTATTTGGCATTGTTTCTATTATTGTTAAATTAAAAGGAAATAAACTTCGAATAAAAGAGAAACACTGATTGATTGTCTTACTTTAATGTGTTCCAAAGAACGAGACTGTACACTAACTGTAATTCTTTTGAAAGCCATAGTAACACGTCTGTATTTAAAATTAATCTTACAAAAGTTCTAAATGCATTCTATCAGGACTTAAATGCAATTCCTTTAACCATTCATAGTACTAGCGTCTTAGGTGACTGTCTTGATTGAATATTTTTTGGCACGAAACCGTAGTTTTCTTAGCATTCTTCCCTCCACCTCTGCAGAGATTTGTAGTCTTCATATTGGGTTCCATAATTAATATTAACATTGGTTTCCATATTTAATACTCATATTGGGTTCCATATTTAATATTCATATTGGGTTCCAGAAATTAATATTTTTATCATCGTTTTTAACTTATTGCACTACGTATTACACATACACAAATATTTCTATACATCCATGCCTTCGTATATACATACCCTCCAAAACAAAAAATATAGTCGGAATGCTGTGAAATTTTCAAAGTTGTGTAATACTTATGTCAGACTGAAAGTTGATAAAAAGAAGACACACACATTTCAAAATAATTGAGAAAAAGCAGAATATACTACAATCCTACCGCTATCAAATTCCAACATGTGATTGCAACCATTTCATCTTCTAATACGGTGCACAGCATGATCTTCTCTCAATCAAACAAAATCCAAATACGATTTCTTAAAGAGAAATTCGTTGTAAAACTTTCCTTTTAGACAAAGTTTGAGATGCAGTGAGATGAGTTGAGATGAGAGATAATCATTTGCACATTCTATTATCTTCTTTATTCGAATTTTGTAGAGTTGTAATATTAATAGTAATAGCAATATATATAATGAAGAAATGTGCCTTCATATATATTAAGCATCATTCATATTATTAGGGTCAGATTAAATGAGAGGGAACTTAATTCTGAATTAGAGAACCAAGAACATGAACACAAGAAAAAGAAAAAGTAAATTGACCAAAATGGAAAAATATTATGTCTTCTAAAGCTGTTACTTTACTGTTGTAAAGTTATACTAAATTTCTAATTTAGTTACTGGCAATGGAGAAGGGTTAAACTTGCTACATAGAAGCATTACTTTTCCTCAAATATATATTTATTTTTGCATGAGAGCATGATTTTTGTGGGTATCTAACATTCGGTGAAACACATGTTTACGGTTAATTGCTGTATAACTTGGGCATAATAATTGATTGTCTTTCAAGTTTTTAATACGACTTATTATAGTAGAATTTCTATGATTAAAAATAGTGCAATACAAGTAACATTTTTTTAACAAAGTGTTTGGAGAAAATGGAGTACCTTTTTAACTTAAACATTTTTTTTAAAATTTAGTTTTAAATAGACTGATATATATTTGATATTCATTTTATTTAATGCTCATACATATGTTTTATTTTAAATACGTTGACACTTATAGTTTAAAATTTATAATTACCATAAAAATTATCAGCATTCAGTTAGGAATAATTGCAGTAAGTATGAAAAAGTGTCTGCGTTTAATTTAAGTCACCAGAACGAGCATTTTCAATTATATGATGAGCCCATGTGAAATTGGTTCACTTCGATATCGATTTCTGTCGAAAAAATGACATTTGACGTTATTAACACGCCTGGCCTGTTGCCAAAGACATTTATCCAATTCACCAACTGACATTATTTTAATTAACGTCGTAGGGTTGTAAAGGTCTGGTATAACTCTACATTCTATTAAAAACTTAGCTTTTATAGCTTCTGAATCAGAAAGAAGTATCATGATAGAGGGAAAAGGTTAACTGCTATAAAAGAGAGATTTAAATATCTCAGAGTTTATATAAATTATTTAAAGTTTTGAATATTTAATTAAAATAAATGTCTTCACCTAATAACGTAGATTAAGATCTAAACTCCAATTACAATAAAATAAAAAAAAAAGTGATTGTGAATGCCATACTTTGAACTCTTTCTATTATTATTTATTTCACATTCATTAGATAAAGTTTTTTTTTTTTTTTTACATTTTGTTCAATCTCATTTTTGCCCTCATAAATTTTACTATCAAATGGATTATCAACTTATATTAAGAAGAGACTAAATGTGCGTTTTTTTTAACGTTTCTCAACTTTAAAGTTAAAGACTTATTAACTTTTACTCGCTTACAACCTCTAAAGTGCTTTTAATTTTCGAATGCTTTTATATCAGAAACATTTATGGTAGGCATTTTTAAATATTAGGATTTGTTAAGGTATCTAAGCGTACATGTAGTTTGGGACAATGATCCAAAATTATTTGAATCATTTAATTTTTCAGCCACACCTTTCCAATTGATATCTACTGAAGATATGTGTGTGTATATATATATATGTATATATATATTTATATATATATATATATGTATATATATATATATATATATATGTATACATATTTGTATATATATATATATTTGTATATAAATATATATATATATGTATATATATTTGTATATATATATATATATATATATATATTTGTATGTATATATATATATGTCAGGTTTG
>BMAU01016326.1:0-170789 GCA_019973935.1 Trichonephila clavipes | reverse complement strand
GAGTAGTACCTGTTGACGCGACTTTTGATCGTTTTATAAAACTTAAGTAAGATAATTACATTGTGCTATATTTTGTTCATCAAGAAAAGAACAATGTCCGCTTTTTCTTCTACGGAAATCGCAGCGATGTCTGCTATGAAGAACGTAAGATTGGATTTCATATAGTTTAAATTTAATCAGTCAATGACTAGTTGCTCTTTTAACCCTCGCAATGTATCATTTGTCATATACTTATAATTACGGTCACTTGTTATTTTGAGTGTTTATTCCGAAAAAAGTAAAATGTGCACCTTTTACGTATTATTATGTTTGATATTAGCATAATTATAGTTACTCAACTGCAGTGTTTAAAAAGGTAATATTACTAGCGAACCATTATAGACAAAGAAGAGTTTAACATGACTAAAAGCCAAGCTAATTGAAAAATGTTTTAAATACGTTTAATCCTTTTTTCAAGAAATGAATTGCACAATAGTTTTCATAATGGAATAAATGCCGAAAAAAATTATTTAATAAAAATTACTATTAGTAATTTATTTAAACTCAGTAATTTATTTAAAATTACTAAATTTGGCATTGTGTGTGTGTGCTAGGTATTAATTTATAATTACCTTCATAAATCCTGCAGACATATATACTATAGTTTTCACCACTGTAAAGTTTCAAAACTGTAAATGTTCAAAGTTTTGTTGCTTTGCAGGCATTATTTGACATTGCTTATGTCTTTTTGGAAAGATGCATCAACTCTTTGGTTAGAAATGGAAGGTTTAGAGAATTTATGTGATAAGTATGTCTTTTGAAGCACTTCAGCCATATCCAAAATAAAATCCTGTTGGGTTTTTTTTTTTTTATTTAGTTGCCTCTTTGTAAATTATTAAATTATCCATTTACAGTGGCTGGAATCAAGAATATTAAATATTTGACTGAGTATTTTCTTGTCGTTCAATTCAAAACACCAATTTTATAATTAGTTGAATTTTAAAAATGTACAGCTGTATTGTCTTTTTTAACTACATGTCATTTCTATTGCTCATTGAAAGATAGTCGGGAGTAGAACATTTTTTTTTCTCCCTTGATAAGATATGTGTTCCATTGTCATATGCTTAACAATTCTCCTAGAATGAAACTAATCTCTAGTGTTTTGTGAGTAATTGGATATATATATATTTATTTAATGATCTATAGTTTAAACATAACTTATTCCTGTACTCATACATTTTTACTCATTACAGAGTGAATTAAAGAAACTGTTGTTGTAGGTTTGTTCCAGTATTATAGTAAAGTTCAATCAAGCAAAAAGCTGAATAGTAATCTATAGTTTCTTCATTAGCCTTCGTTTTCTTCTCCCAAAATAGGGATATCTGTTAAGTAAATATTTTGACTACTCATCAACAGCTAGCTAAAATTTAATACTGAATTTATGGGGACTTTAAGGCATGTACTAAAGAAATCATGAGTTTTTATGAGAAATAATTGTTCATCCACTGTTATATTTTCACCCAGTTTATAATACATCAAATTTTTTTTATAAATGTGTTTGAAACATAAAAAAAATGTAAATAATTCGGTTTGTATCATTTGTGTTCTATTTGACTTTGTCTCATAAATACTTTATAATTTCCACGAATCTGTCTCTAGTCACTCTCTGGGTGAAAAATACGAAGTCCCAGGATTATGACCTTAAACTCAGAACAGTAAAATTTTTTGCAGCCAAAGCATACAGAAATGAAATGAAACTGTTAAATTCATTGAGTGATCAATGCTAAATTGGGTTTGAGGATTTCTTATGCACTTGTTCAATGTGACACAATATTTTTACATTGATAAATATTCTCACTGTACTGCTTGGTCTGCTATTGATGATATTTCTCTTTGCATAAGTTGGCCCAGTTACTTCTCATAACAGGTTCTGCTGGGAATGTCTGTGCTGTCTTTTCAAAACTAAGTTATTTAATGTTTTTTTATGTGTTTGATTTTTCTCACTTTCAATACATGTAGAGTGAGGGGTGTATCTGAAAGGGTACTTGTGTATAATTGCAACAATCACCAACTCTATTAAAAACCTGCCAAGTTGACAATTCTATATATTGTAATATTTGAAAAAATAAATATTTGAAACTAACGACAAAAAAAGAATTTTGCAATATTCATAAGCTTTTAGGAAAAGTCAATGTGTGTCAAAAGTATGAATAAAGAAATAAAAAGTTAAAATGGATTTATGGTCAAACTGTCAGCTGCTATAATTGTGTTAAATTAGGTATGTTTTATTTGTTCTTGCATGTTGTATTGTCAATCAGTTTGGCTAAATTAAAGGATATTGCCAAATGTTGTCAATATATGTGCAAACAAGATTTTGTTTGTACATGCCAAGATCCTTTATTAGCTTCTTAATATCAAAACAGATGGTCTGTTTTTGTGTTTGGATTTTTTTTTCCTTAACCCTCCAAGCGTTCCACACGGAAAATTCCGTCGTAAAGATGCTTCGAAAATGCACTGCACAGGTTTTTTTGCCTTCAAGTAACATTCTCAAAAGCGGTTGAGCCATACTTTTCTGAAGTCATTTCCCCCTTTTAAAGGTTTAACATCTTGAAAGATAATTAGGCACAGTGGAAACCACACAGCAAGACAATGATAGGAAGTTTTATGGCTCGCAGGTAACCCTGTGTTTTGACACTGGAGCAATCGTAAAAAATTGGGGAAGAATTTCTTTAGACCCCAGAAAGTGTTTGCTTGTTAGCTTGTATTTTAAAAGTTTTGAAAAGTCCCAACACATAAGTAAAATATGTTACAATTCCCTTTTGGTTTCATATTAATTTGAAACTGTAACAAGTTGGGACGTGTCAGGGCAATCTGCTATTTTATATAGTCAGACAAATTATCTTTTTTAAGTATATTCTTTCGCTTCATTTTTCTTATCTTAATCAATGCTTTCAGTTTTTGAAACATGATTATTTCATTATAAGATGTCAAAAAAAATTAACAAAACACCAAACACTTTAAAATTTGAAACCTTTTAAACTTTCCAACCACTAAAAATAAATAAATTTAAACTTCATCAAATAATTTGAAACATATATATTTTCTTACACTTTGATAAAAAAAAACTAATTAAGATCTATTAGTTTTTTTTTTTAGATTTCAAAGCCCAAATGTTCAGGGAAGTTTACATACAGTGCCTAGTTAAATATTGTTAAAATACACCGAATTCTATTTAAATTTTAAGTGCTTGAACTTCAGTTTATATCAAAGACAACATGAAAGAAGATTTCCCACATTTTTTTTATAACTTGAATGTTTAAATAAATGGTAATCAAAAATATACGGAAACATTTATGCATATAAATAAACATAAAAATTTTAAATTCGAGCTATTCAAAAACATTCGAATTATTATTCAAAAATATCTATTTATGCAAAATACCTCAACATTTATCTTTTTTAAAGGCTAACTGAATAAGTAATTAAAATCTGGATATTTTTTGAAATCTCGACCTTATAAAGCTAGAAATTTTATGTTAGAAATTCCATTTGAAATTTCGAAAAAAAATGTATCACGCAGTTAAAAATTATTTACCATAAGTTCTAGCAACTCTTTGAGTATAATATAAATTTCAAATTTTTTATTATATAGCTTCTTTGGTATTTTTTAATATATTTCGAAAATTTCATACAATTCGGTTTAAAACTGCATGTTAAGAGCAAAAAATATACTAAAAAGATTGATGAATATATAATAAAGTTTTACATATATAGAAGCAAAACTGAGAAGCTAAACCGTAGGAATGAAAAGTTTTGAGTATATCTGAATCTGAATTAGTTTTTGAAATATTTATTTGTGTGTGTTATGTTATACTTAATATTAAATGGTTAAAATAAAATGTTAATAATAGTCATGTAATCGTTTAACGACGCATTCATATACTAATAAAAATTATAATGGTCATTGATGCGCGAATGTCAAGAATTTTATGTAATTACAAATTCAGACATTAAGATATTGATGTGTAGAAAATATAAAATGACCGTCTAAAATACATGAAAAATGCAGTCTGCTATAAAATGATCTTGACAAACAAAGTACTGCATTTTCACTTATTATGGCAGATCCGGCTTAGTCAGGGGCGATCTGGGAAAACAGAGAGAGAACCACGGTTTTGATGGATGCCGCTCTAGCTTTTAAAGTTCCCAGGAAAAATTATATATATATATATAAATTACAAATGCAAAAATCTTGTAATTTTCCATACATTTTTATAACAACGAATTGTGGAATTGGCTTCCAATGCATTGTTGTGTTTGACAATATGTAAGGTAACCAACCCTACTTTAGATAGATTTGTACTACTTTTTCGTAACCGTATTCCTTTTAAAATTCATTCGTGCAGCCGAAATGCACCTTTTGCACCCTTAAAAATTTATGTAAACTATAACGGTTAATTTTAATTTATGCAACTTGTGAAATGTTCATAATTAACCATTTCCGTCTAAACCGTTTACATGAAAAAAAAAGTTTTGACTCCCTCATTCATTAGGGAATTATATAAGATTCCAACATTAAGTTTTATTTTTCATCAAATAAGGTCAAGTGGTAGTGTATTGTACTTCCACACCACAGGTCTGGGTTCTGTTAACGGGATGGGCAAGGTCGACTCTTCCTTTCATCCCCGCCGCATTGGGTCGATAAATGAGTACCAAGCTTGCTTGGGGTCTTAAACACTGAAGGTCTCTCTTCAGACAAACCACCAAATCGGGACATCTGTTCATGCACCTCAGCGCCCAATGGTCACGTATATTGGGATGGGCATAGTAGTTCCTGGCCCTCATGGATTGTTGTGCCACTGAGTTTGAGTTTTAAGTTTGAGGATTGCCTCACTTTGGGGATACCCCTTAGATAAACATGTATTTTCACTCAGTTGCAATTAGAGATTTTTCTTTCAATTACGTTTATTTCAGAAGGAAGTTTGATTTTTCAAATGTATTTGTAACATGTATATTTGTGTATTATATTAAACATTTTATCAATCGAAAATTAAATGTTTTTAGCTCCTCTAAAAGCTTTTAGGATTTTAGAACTGATCTTGCAATCCATATACGTTTTATAGTAGTATATTTAAAAATGATAAAGACATTTTTATAACTGTGAGCTTTTATGCCTCGTTTATAAATATAAAAAATTGCTTTCAGCTACAGTTTTTAAAATGTACTGAAATAAGTGGAGGAATAGGATATTTACATATTATGAATATTTTTGACTGCAGTAAGATATATTTATATTTCAGTTTCTTTACAATTTGAATAGATGTTGTAAGCCATTTTGCGAATAGTTTGATATTGAATATAAACTCATAGGCTGTTTAATATAAGTGTTTTTATACCAGCACACATTAAAATAAGGCTCATTTGTAGTTATATGATCAGCTTGAGTGATATTTAAATTTTCAAAAATAGTCTACACGTATGAAAACATTCTTTCAAAACCACACACCCCACATCTCATTCTATGTCTTCTCTACAGCAGGAAATACTTGTGTATACTCAAAAAATTTAATACAGGATACATTTCCAAATGTTAAAATTGTTTTTAAAATTTGGCATGGATACATTGTGGAACTGTCAGTTAACTTTGTGAAGGTCTCCTAGGACCTCACTTTGAGAACGAGAATAAATAGGAGTCATGTAAGAACCAGTAGCCATTTTTATAAACAACTTTCTTTATTTGGTTATCTTATCCAAATAGAATCAAAGACTTATTAACAAATTTATTTAAATAGTATTATGAGGTTTTAAAGATAATATCCTTTAAATTAACTTAATTATGATCTCATTAATTAAACATTAAATAACGATCACGCAGAGATTACCACGATAAGAGATCCCAGAATTATATTTAATGTTCTTATTGAACATTTAACTTTAATCTCACTCCTAAAACTTTAATGAGACTTTAAATACAAATCAATAGTTACCACTCGGAATCTCAATTCTTGAGATTAAATATCTCTAACAAAAGAAATCTTCAATTTAAATCCACGATAACTTTCTGCTTCAATCTCTATCTCCTACTGCTCTAACTTTACTATTTCGTTTGACTTAAATACTTAATCTAATCTGCATATAACAAGGAATCCTGTCCGCTTTTTGGAGTTGATTGGAAATAGGTAGGGAATTAAATTTCCCTAAAAAGGTCGACTCAGAAGGTTAGTGATAAAGTTCCGTATAGATTCGTCACAACCCCTCCAAAAAGAAAACTGGATTTATTCGAAGGACTCGTACGTCCTGAAAATTACGTAATTCCTACCTTTGTCTTACAGTCCCGACGATTTTAACTTCTAACTGTATATTATTGAAACTTCTTCCTTAATGAAAAAGGACAAAATTACGATTTATAATTAATTGTTAAACCTCATAATACTTCACAAGTTTAAATTAATCCCTGCACTCTATCCATTCGGCATCGGAGGCGTGGGAAAAACCACCCTAGTGGTGGTAAAAAACCAGCCCCATAGAGTTTACTTAGATATTATACAAAAAAGAAATACAATCTTCTGTGGCACTGGAACAGCAAAGACTTCAGGGTCAGCTACCCTGAAAGATTGATTTCCATTTGAGAAGTAGGTAAAAGCAGACATGAATTTATACACTTGTTACATGAATGTCATATACAATAAATATCTGGTTCCTTTGCCTTCCCATTCGAAAAACTTTATGCGCTAGTTAGTGTTAATGGTTAATCCTATCTAACTTCGCCGCGCTCCAAGTCACCAGATGTGAAACAAAATATACATAAACACACACAGCATACAATAATCATTTCACAAGAAACAAATAACACAAACAACCAAATGAATTGTCGCATCTTAGCGAAGTCATACATCGAAGTAAACAAATGCAAAATTTACAGATGTTTTCTCCAAAATACAAAAAATTAACACAAAAGCCGTTTTTTTCTGGTATAGAAAAAAAACACACACAATGCAGTGTCCACTTTTGTCCGTCTTCTTCATCTTAGAGTCCGCCCGTGACTTGCTTCAATTGCAAAAATTCTTCACTCGAACCTCTGATTTGTCTATGCATAAAACGTTCTTCGTATTTATCAACGATTTGTAGGAGATTGGCAGTATTTCGTGGATGTCTAACTTCGACATAATCCAAAATTTGAGGTTCTAATCGACTGACAACGTGATCAATTAATTTTTCCTCCGACATTTCTAGCTTAAGGACCTTATGAATTTTCAACAATTCATAAATAAAGTCCGAAGCCTGTTGATCCCGCCTTTGCGATGAGGAATAAAATCGCGTTTCTAGTTCCGACCTGTTTCTGACCACGGGGAATTGTTCCGACAATGCCTGTTTTAAGTGCGCGTAGTCTGTTTTATCTTCAATGACTCTATAACCAAGAACTTCAAACCAGTCGAGTGCCCGTCCTTTGAGATGACCCTTCAAGTAAGCACATGCCAGTTGTGCAGGTATCTCATAATACACGAGATTATGATCAATATTCTCCAAAAAATCATCTATATGTTCTCAACTCCCGAAAAATATTGTTCCGGAATGATTCTAAAACTGGATCCGACTCTATTCTCGGGATTTATATGTTGGGCGCCATTGTGAAGCTCCTAGGACCTCACTTTGAGAACGAGAATAAATAGGAGTCATGTAAGAACCAGTAGCCATTTTTATAAACAACTTTATTTATTTGGTTATCTTATCCAAATAGAATCAAAGACTTATTAACAAATTTATTTAAATAGTATTATGAGGTTTAAAAGATGATATCCTTTAAATTAACTTAATTAATGATCTCATTAATTAAACATTAAATAACGATCACACAGAGATTACCACGATAAGAGATCCCAGAATTATATTTAATGTTCTTATTGAACATTTAACTTTAATCTCACTCCTAAAACTTTAATGAGACTTTAAATACAAATCAATAGTTACCACTCGGAATCTCAATTCTTGAGATTAAATATCTCTAACAAAAGAAATCTTCAATTTAAATCCACGATAACTTTCTGCTTCAATCTCTCTCCTACTGCTCTCACTTTACTATTTTGTTTGACTTAAATACTTAATCTAATCTGCATAACAAGGAATCCTGTCCGCTTTTTGGAGTTGATTGGAAATAGGTAGGGAATTAAATTTCCCTAAAAAGGTCGACTCAGAAGGTTAGTGATAAAGTTCCGTATAGATTCGTCACAACTTCACTGAACAAAATTGTTTTAAGTGTACTGTTTTGAAAGACAAAATTAATTAGGGAGAACTTTTCTCACAATAGAATTTGTAATGACTGAATTGTGTGAAACTGTAGTTATCGATGTGACATTTTTCGTTGTAATAAAAGAAACAAAGATAAAAAAATTAAACTTGAGTAGAAAATGGTTAGAAGTAGTTTCACCTGCATTTGAAAAAGTATATCTCCCATTAAAATTAAAAATTATTGACTGAATGTGTGTTATGCCCATCACAAATGCTGATGTAGAAAAGAAATTTTTATTTAATACAAGAAGTTCGAAAAGGAGAACACTAGGAATGAAAATTTAGATTTTTTCCGAAAAATATTTAGTTAACATAAAAATATCATTTATATGATTTTAATTAAAATAAATTAAAAGTATTGTGTGAAATCCTTTTTTATATTATTTTAAATTAAAAATATAATTGAATAGAGAACGGTTTTATTTCATAAATATAATCATCGTATGTATTTTACCATATGCACCATTTATTGTCTTATTGTTTAAAAAAAGAGATAGGGCCTTTACTCTTTTTACCTCATTACTTTTTTAAAAAACAGGAAAGTGAGCGCATTTTCTTACTCTCATATTCAAAAATGAATACATGATGCTTTTTTCTGGTTCAAATCGCAATACCAAAATATAATTTTTTTTTTAATTTTTAAAAAATGACAGAAAAATAAATTTTTTTTGAAGAAAATATAATTATTTTTCAACTTCTCGCACACTATTTATTTCATTTTTTCTTTTTTTTACTCTTCATTTTGTTTTAATTTTACTATGACTGAACATGTAGGGGAAACGACAGAGTTCCTCAACAGCTTTCATACAAGATTGCCCAAGGCAACTTAACAGCTAGCTGTAAATGATTGATCTCTTCGTACTTACTTGACAAAGAAACCGAACTAAGTCGTAAAATTGTCCCCGTTCGACCTCCCAAGTTTTTAAAGGGGGAAAGGAAAGAAGTCTGTTGCATTTTTAAAACAAACGACAAAATAAGAGTAATTACTTTTGGAATAACTTTTCAGGAGGAAGCAAACCACCCGGAGGGTTAAAAAAGAATGGTATATCACTTAGCCATAACATCACTGTAGCCAAATTAGCACCACACAAATCCTGCCATTTTCCGCTAAAATCTGATGGATTGTATTTTTTTTTCAAATAAAACATGTAAGAATCTTTGTTATTTTGATATGACACAATCTGTGTGGTGCGAATTTGGTTGGGGTGAGACTAATTCATAAGTACCCAAAAAATTCATTGTGATCTAGAGTAATTCAAGAATGACCATATGTATTGTGAATCATAATGGTGCATTATCACTCTAGTGAATTAAACTAATGTGATTAAATGCAATTCCTAATGAAGTAATCCTTAAATCTTGTGTATTTAACACATAACTGGCTGTTTATTAGAAATATTCTTTTTTTAATTTGTGACTTTTGAAATAGCTGCAGGTAATGAATAATATTTTATTCTTGTACAAATATTTTTATAGAAATAAATTTCTTTAATTTCTTTCTAGATTGTGAATCCCAAGCCATTCATGAAAAGCTTGATTGGTAAGTGGGTCAATGTGAAACTGAAATGGGGACTCGAGTATAGAGCCAGGCTTGCACTGTTTGATGCTTATGTGAATGTCGAGGTCAGCAATGAATTTTTTTGATAATTCATTTGAATCTTTACTTGTATATGTATAAAACAGAGGGTGAATCTTTATGCTAGAATTTGGTACTTATACCAAATTTATGATTTAGCATAATATAAATAACTTAGTACTTCTTTTTACTCCTTTATTTTGGTAACCTTTTCTAAATGCTTACTGATATTATTAAAAATGACTTATATTTGATTCAATTTTAATTTGTTTAATCTTAATGTTTTAAAATGTAAGATACATGTTTTTAAAAATTGGTGTTTTTTACTTGCATTTATGATTTCAATGTGGCATTTATGTCATCTTTTCAGCTTGAGTTGGTTCAAGAAGTTGTTGAAGAAATAGTGGAAGGTCATTTGGACACAATTCTTGTACGTTGTAATAATATTTTATACATACGAGAGCTTGATGACCAAGAAACTGAGAAAATTGTTCAGTATTGGCAATCAAGAGGACGTCTTGAAAAATAATTGTAAGTATATAATATACACTTTAAAATAGTCATGGTTTTTGTCTATTTTGATGTGTCTTAAAGTTTGGTTAAAAGGATGTAAAGAAAGTAGGACTTAAAATTATTCAATCTTCCCTTAACTCATTAAAAATCATTATAGAAAGGAAATGTATTAATTTTTTTGTCTTAATGAAGTGCATTGAATATTATTTTAAATTGCCTTCATAACACCGTAAATTTCTTCTCAAAATTTTGTTTGAAAGTTCATTAGAAATTAAGTTCTAAGAAGAATTATAAATCTGAGTATATTTAAGTTTTTCACAAAATAACAGCGTTGGAAGGTGAGATTTTAAAACTTGTAAAAAATGTAATTTAAGTGAATTGGGCATCTTTTACTCGTTAAGTAACAGTTAATCACATCATTTTGATAAATTAATAAATATATGTATTTATATTGTGAAAATGTCAGAATCCAAAATTTATTTCTGTATTGAATTGGATGAATAGAATTTTTTTGAGATAATTTATATGGTGTTTTTCCTTTCAATATTAGTCCCCCTCAGAGAAAAAGAGGGAGATATGCAGAGTCAAACCTCCATTTTACAAACCTTTATATTGCAATTCTCTCTTTTGCCAACTTTTCCTGGAACTAGGTGCATAAAATATATTGAAAAATAAATCTCTATTTCACAAATGTTCCACAACACAAAATTTTTTCCCCGTATTTCGCGACTTCATTAAATTGAATCAAAAAACTGTTATAGCGCAATTCAAAACAATTTGGTTTTGAATTATATTTTAATATTGTAGCAATAAAATGTAATGTTACCGACATATATATATATAAATTGCTGTTTGTCAAATTCTGCACATATATGTTTGACCTAGGCCTGGTAAACCTGCAAATACTGATGTATTTTAAGTTGAATAAGTTTTCTATAACAAGATTTCTTAGAAAGGCATATTTAGTATCAACATGTTTAGGTTTAGAACTTTTGAATTGTTATAAATTGTTTCTCTGATTATCTCAATAAAATTAACTTTAAAAATTTATATTTATTGTATTGGGATTTTTAAATTCATTGAATACTCTTATTGCCCTAATTAATTGCTTAGCTGCTCCAGTTAGTGTTAAGTATTAAATTTTCATATTTAACAAGCTGATGACCTTTTTTACATGTCCTCTTAAAATATTGGTGAATAATCAATGAAAGATATGGGTCTTATCATTGAAATTCTACTGTATCTCCATTACTTGCATCCCTTTTAAAAGTGTCATAAAAATACAAAATTTTAGACAAGTCTTGTTTATAAAAATTTGTTCCATTTAACATATCCCAATAAATTTAAAAGTTTTCTAGTGCTGTAAACCTGGATTAGAACGGAACTGTGATAAGATTTACATTGCATTACAAATGTCGGGTTTAATTTGGTCTGCTTATTAAAGAACTTAGTAAGATTTTATACAGTGGTTTTGGCATTTTGGTAATTTCCTCGATTGAATGTGGGCTTTGCAGTTTTGATAAAACTTGTTCTTCTGTAATATATGGAGAGAAGTTACAAGATACATAAATTTTAAAATTTCAAATTTTGTAGGTGTAATCTGACTGGTTATTTCCTTTCTTCAAATTACTTTTCTATTAGTTTTTAGTCTTACCTAGAATTTAGAGGTCAACATTTTTGCTAATTGCCTCAAATTTCTCATAATCAGTCATCATATATGACACATTATCACCAATGTAATGTAATGAGATAACCGAATTATTAAAAATATATATATATATGTATACAAATTATTTGTTGCAACCTTTTAGATTAAATTCTTCAATAACAATATAAATTTCATTAAATTGTCTCCTTAATTGATGGTATTCCTGAATATATATTTCTTTAGCTTACAAATAGTTTCAGGTTTACTAGTATTTAAAAATCTGTATGTGTGTGTGTTTGTGGTTGTGGCATAAAAGGATTTTCCTTTTGTATAAAAATATGCACGTTTAATATGTAATTCGCTAATGCTTCCAATTTTACTTGCATTTAAGAATTAAAAAATACATTCTAATAAGAGAAAAATTTCTGACAATGTTATATATTTCATTATGATCTAAACTAATCTTTTAATCTAATGAAATATTTTTGCTTATAATCTGACGTAGCATTTTACTTTTATACTTTTTTCATCATATTTTAAAGTGTTGACCCACTTGCAACTTTTTTACACTTACTTTGTTTAAGTACAATATCCCATACATAACATTAATTTGTAGCCTAAAACCATTAATTGATTGGGTAGCTTTTAGTGCATCATCAAAATTATTGGAAATTTTTAACTTTTTCTAGTCATTTTTTTTTTCTAGTCATTTTTTTTTTACAAATTTTGGATTCCGGTAATTTAACAATTCCAGGATAAGTACTTGTGTCACTATAATTAGAAATCACTAACTTAGACAATATTGTCAGTTTTACGATAATTTTCTTCATCATTATTACAACATAATCTTGCATTTGAACCTTGGATTTTATGATAGATATCAACACTTCGTTTATCTTTTCAAGGTTTTGCCTCTGTTTTCTAAGTAATTTGATCTGACCTGTTTAATTTGACTTGTACCAATAGGGCATGTACTAGTTTTTATTTAATCAGTTCTAGGTCTGGTTGGTGTATGTGTTTCATTATCTTCTCCTTCATACTATTCTCAGAATCTAAATCCTTTTCAGGTGAATCAGATATATATTTTAGGAAAGGGTTCTAGTGTCCAGATCTACTGTGCTTTATTTCTTCATCAAAAGGCACATGAATGGATATTATACAACTTTATTTTTCTTTGAAGCCAGATTTAATATCATCAAATTCTTAGGGCATAGCTTATTGTAAACCTTTCTTAACTCTCATATCTAGTTTTTTATCTTGGTTGTTAGGAAACACCAAAATAAACTAGAGTTTCAGAAACTTTAAAATGCTTATTTGAAGGTGTTTTCTTCCTCCATAAAACTGAAAAGTAGTTGCGTTTCATTTGCTGTGACATATTCTATTTGAAACATAGGTAAGACAAAGTAAAACCTGAACCCAATACATATTATCTTATGTGCTAGAAAAAAAATTGAATTATAGTATACATTTAGAAACACTATTTTCTATAAGTTTAAAAATAAAGGACAAGAATTCACACTCACGTTTACTGTCTTCAAAATATTAATCGAGTCATGGTTCAAACCCACAGCTGGATTGAAGACATATCCACATATATTTTTTCTATAATAGCAAAGAGAAGTTAACATTATTTGGAGTTCTTTAAAAGCAATTATTTTCTGAAATTTTACTTTGTTGTTACCTTTTTACATATCAGCCATCCATTAATCCATATTTTGTTTAATAGATGGATTATTTCCTTGTTTTGACTTTTTATGCAAATTGCATCTCAACATTTGAGTGCAATATTAATTTACAATGAAATTATAATGTCAATTCTGTCTACTCAAAGAGGTAGAGGACAAACTTCATTCAAGTACATTATTTTGTAATAAGTTGTATATTCTTGTGTGTGCGCTTATTGATGTAGATTAGATTCAACATCCAGTTACATATTACAAGTTTATTTTTTTATGTGAAGAATGAATTGAATCTCTGAATGGGCGAACACACTTTCAAGCATTTGAAAACGCAAACAAAATAAAACGTGTTCTTTATGTATTAACCCCATGCCTTTTGGTGACCCCTGACGAAGAGGAGTCATTTTGCACCAGTAAGTGTCCTTAGGAGGGTATCAAATAAATTCCTTAACTTTGACCGTTAGAATAAGGTTAATTGGCAAGTAGCAAAGTCTGAAAGCTGTAAGTTATCCTGATCTATTTTAATAAATTAATTTATGCAGAAATAATGAAAACCATTAATGAATGTTAATTATCTGACAAAATCTTCCATTATATAGTAAAATGTTACTAGGTAGATTGTACTATTTATATATATATATTTTTATTAAATACTGTAATTGTTCATTTCTTTTTCAGGAATATGCGCATTTGTCATTCAGTTGCATCTTCATTATTGTATTTTTCTTTTGTAAACCATATTTTGAGTAAATGTATTGTTTGCATATTTTTTCCCATTTAGTGAAAGATCACAACAAATATTAAGTTGATTTGTATACATGTTTTTTCGTGTATCATTTAAAAATAAATCATTTCATTTTAAACTTTGTTTCCAGTATTATTTTCACTTATAATTTTTTATTATTTTACCCTTTCATATTAATATTATTTTCACTTTAATTTAATTTTCTTTAAATTTATAGTTTATTTTTTTCTAAACTGAGTCAAGATCGAAACTTTTTTATGAAAGTCATTTCTAAATCGTTCACTTTGAATTCCGTTTCGCGTTAATGAAATGATATTCTACACTAAAAAAGTTCATGCTTTTGGAATCAGTCATTTAAAAAATAAAATGTCAAACTTTTTTTTTTTCGATTTTTTGAAAAATACTCAACATTTTAATTTAACGTTTGATAACATCGTCATTTACAAAAATAATCTTGCGAAACTTTTTTCTAAGTGTGGATAAATATTAATCCCAAATCTATACAAATATTTTTAAAAAAAAAAATTCTTGTTTTTCGTCTATTTCTCTTTTAATGGGAATTAATTACTAAAGTATTATTCTTACCTTTTTTGTTTAAAAATTACTGTAGTTTGTAATCGATGAGTGAAGTTTGAAAGCATTAACTTAAAAAACATGCCATTTTGATTTTTTAAAATTCATGAAAAGCTTTGTTTTGTGCCAAGGTAATTCGCGTCAACTATTATGACGATTCCTCTTAAAAATACGACGCAAGTGTAGTAGTAGGTGTGGAGGTATAGTTTGATTGACTTTAGAGAAGCAGATAAAACTAGATTCTGCCAATGTGCGGCTACAAAAAGAAGAAACAGTAAGGGCAGTATTTTAAAACGTTTTTGAAAGCCATCTGATTGTTTCTACCGGTTGATTCAAAATAAATGTGACCAATTTTAAAAGTATATAATTATTTATGATGAATTTCTATCTTTTGACTACTGGTTTTATTTGAAAAATGAAACGTTTAAATTACCAATCTAACCATTTTTATAAGTGGAAGTAAATTACAGTACTGAAATTGGATTTTTAAATCCGGAACGAAATTTTACAGCTTTTGAAGGATGGTTGTTTAAATTCTGTTAATAATAAAGCATTTAAAAATAAAAAAAAATACATTTTTCTGTTGTATTACTATCTAAACTTCAAAAAGAAATAGAATTTGACTCTCAATCAAAAGCTCCAGGGGAAAAATGTAAACAAAAGGAAGTCCTTAATGAAAGAGAAAAAAAGAAGTTGAAAAGAATTATTGCTGTAGAAAATTCTTTTCTTCAAAAACCTATGGCAAAGAAATTATAGATGTAGCAATCGACAATTTATCGTCAGATAAAGAAAATTGGCTATAAAAAAGTTATTTTCCCAGTCTGTCATCAAATGTCTGTTAAGGCCACTGGCGTAGTTCTGAGTGGGCCCTGTATCAAAATTCCTTCGGGGGGAGGCCTTTTTACATATATGAGAACTTTGTTAGTTGTAGTTATACATGTTGGGGCTCCTGTAGCTTGTTGGCCTGTATCATTGATACGGTGGTAGCTATGAACCCTGGTTAAGACCATACAAAAACGTTCTTGGATTCTATTTAATCTTACGCAAAGGTAGATACAAAGCATGGATAACTTCTGATGAAGCACAGTTTCATCTGTCATTCACAACGCAAAACGAAGATTCAATATATTTCAAGAAAAAAATCGCAAAGAAGCAGCTGTTTTGAAAAAGGCAAGTTGGCCGTCATGTGTTATGGATGTGATAGGCTTGTTTCAATTGCTATCGACAAATTGGTAATATTGTGAACCATGTTTTTTTGTATGTCACTTTTTATGGCCTTATGATCTATATGACCAATAAGATCTCATCTTTGTTTTAAATGAAAAAAACATTAAAAATTCTTTTTTAACAAAAAGCTATTTGCTGATCTAGGATACATTTATGATATATTTGCTGACCTTGAAACAATATTTCTCATTTTCTTCTGGATTCCTTTAAGTTCAATGTTGACCTGATTTTTTTTCTCTCGACTCAACTTTGCTTCTGACAATTTTGCAATATAAAATCAATCATTTGTGATCAAAAAAGTGTTAGCTAAAAAAATGTGCACGTTGAAAAATTTTCTCATATCTCCTTTTGGATTTCTATAAAATTCAATGTTCAGTATAAATTCCTCATGTAGTTTTGGGGGGTTTGTATACATATTTTATGTATTATCTTACTGCCCATATACAGTGGTGGCAAAAAGTCCTGAACACACTCATTTTTTAGAGTAATTTTTATGTTAGACTTCATTTTTCGTTGTGAAATTATCGCACTATCTTAAATATTGTTATTGATTTTAATGTATTTTTTAATGCTGATTTCAAATCTACTACTAGTTTCTTAATGACTAAAATATTTTTTGTAGTAAAGCTGCCTGAACACAATAATGTAAAATATGTGCAGAATAAAACAATATAGAATGACATAATATGCAAAGAAAAATAACACAAAAATTGATAAATACGGTATATTTAATATATAAGCATTTTGAAAATTACATTGTTGTCACATGTTAGAAAATCAATATTTTATGGGCCAGCCGTTTGCTTTAATTACGGCTCTACATCTTTTTGGCATGGAATGCACCAATTTCAAAAGAAGATCTTTCATGACAATATGGTTGAAGGAAAATATTAAAGCTTCAATTAATTCACGTTTGTTTGAAGGTTTTTTCTTTGAAATTTCATAACCAATTTTAAACCATAAACTCTATCGGATTAAGGTCGGGAGACTGTCCTGGCCAGTTCATTCTATTCACAGTATGGTCTTCCAACCATTTCTGGACTACCTTTGCATGATGACAAGGGGCATTATCGTTCTGAAAAATCCATGACTGATTCCCCAAAAGGTCTCTCGCAGTTGGTAGCAATTTATTTTGTAGTATTTCAATGTAATCTATGGCTTTCACTGTTCCGCTAACGATGTGAAATCTTCCAACCCCATACCATCACTTTTGTCGGGTACTTTACTGTTGGCTTCAGACACTAAGGGCTGAATTCCTCATGAGTACGTCGTCTTACATAGGCACTACTTTGGTTGCCAGAAATGCAAAACTGACTCTCGTCACTAAATATTACCTTTTTTTAGTATTTAATAGTCCATAATTAATGTTCCCTTGCCCACGTCATTCGCCTCTTGCGTTGAAATTCAGTCAGTAATGGTTTTTGGGCGCGCTTTACAGCCATGTAACCCTATTTCCAGCAGTCTTCCTCTAACAGTTCTTGGGCACACACTCACATTTGATGTCAAAGGCCATTGTTTCAAAATTTGCGAGGAATTAAGCTTTCTGTTTGAAAGCAATAACCTGTCTTCACGTAAAGATGTTTTTCTTGGTCGTCCTGATCGCCCCCGTCCGCAATAAAATTTGTTTCAGAAAATCTTTTCAAAGTTCTCACAACAGTAGAAAGGCCACATGGTACTTTAGCAGCAATTTGGCGCATAGAATAACCTTCCTTCAAATGTATTATTTTGTACCTTTTATTCTCAGGCAGATATGAAAATTTAGCCATAATTCCAATATTTTCCACAAACGAACTTCAAATTGCTTTCAATACACTATTTTCCACAAGCACACAACTGCATTCAATACAATAAACCACGTTTTACCTTTTTCTTTCAACCCTTTTTCGCTACTGCTCTCTGATTGGTTAAAATAATGGAACATTACATTGGTGGAAAACACACTCACTCATTATTACAGTGACCTTGTGCTTTCTTGTCAAGGTTTTTTCAACATATCAATGAAACTATTTGCTTTAGAAGAAATCTACAAACAGATTTGAAATCAGCACAAAAAAATTAAAATCAATAACAATATTTAAGATAGTGCGATAATTTCATAACGAAAAATGAAGTCAAACACAAAATTATGCAAAAAAATGAGTGTGTTCAGGACTTTTTGCCACCACTGTATGATATATATATTTCAGTTATCACCTATAGTTATGTATGACTGTATGTACTCACTTGTTTGTGATCTTTGTAATAGAATTACAATTACTAATAGAAATATTGCGTAAAAGTATTGTTTGAATAATTAATTTTTTAGCAACATGTTTTATTGTTTGTATCATTCAGTACTGTTGTTGATTTTAGATTATTTCAACAGGGAACTATTTTAGATAGATTTTTTATTTTAGTTCATACTAACTTCATTTTTTTTAGTATTGAATTATAACTAATACTTTATATTAGGTATAGTACAGAGATGTTAGATAGTATTACACCATTCCTCATGTAATACTAATTTAATTTTTTTCCTGTTTATGGCTTCCTAATATTTCTTATTTATATTATTTTGTTAATGTTTATTATCATTAATTTATTTCTTTCGGTTTATCTATTTCAGGTTATTTCACCCATAGTTCAATAGCAGAAACTTACTACTGCCATTACTTTTCTGATATAATTTTTTATTCCTATTTACATTCATTCATTTCTGTTTACTTTATAGCATGCTAATTTTCTCACTTACATTGAAATATTTGTTTTTGTTAAATTATTATTTAATTTAAGACCAAATATAGAAAAAATATTTTAAAATATTTTTAAATGTTAAATGAGTCTATCAATAAACGAGATTTTTCTTTTACAGTCATTTTTTAATATAACGATATGTCACAACTAATTGCTCAATGAACATTTTTAATCAGTTCTTTTATTTCAAAGCCTGAAAAGGAAATTATTGTTATGTAACAATTGATTGAGTAAATGAAAATACCAAACCCCATTTATTATTTTAAGCTCTAAGAAAATAATTATTGTTAAAATAATGAATATGTTAGTTTTGTATAATATACTTTTTTTTCGTCAGAACATGTTTAAATGATTTACTAAACACAATGGAATGAAAAACTACAAAATTGTATTAAAATACTAAAATATTTTTATCAGACAGTATTCTTTTGTTTCTGAATGTTGTTTTTTTTTTTTTTGTGAATGTAAACTAGGAATATAGGCTTTTCACCATATATATATATTTTTTTTTATGCTTACATATGTTTAATCAAACATTCAAACGATCAGAAAAAAATAATTTCAATAGCTATCTGTAAGATTTTTTAATTCATCTTTCATAAATAGTGGGGGGACATTTCTACACTCAAAAAAGCCACTGTAATGCCGACCTCTAGAGAGATAAAAGAAACGTGTCTGACAATGGAAAGCTGTGGGAGAAATTTCAAAAAGGGAATTGTAATGACGTTAATATAGAAATCATGCACACACAACAGGAAGTGCTAACAGCTAGAGGAGAAGGGGAATTTCCATGACAATATGTTATACATTGAAAAATGTTCGTGAAACGCAGGGGGTAATTGAAGAGGAAAGAAGTTAAAATTTCGAAAAAGGGAATTTTAATGACATCATTATAGCAATCACTCATCGTACGCGCACACACCCGCACAAAAGTGCTGGCGTCATAAAGGAAAGAGGAAATTAAGTTAAACACTCAGTAAAAGCGCAGGCTTAAGCGGAGGGGAAAGAAACAAAAAAGTCAAAAGTAGTTTCAAAAGAGAATAATGGAAGTGCTGATTTTGTGAAGGGAAGAGAAAATTTATAAAAGTAGAGAAAGCCCGTGCAACGCCGGACCATGCAGCTAGTAAGTTGAATAAATATGCTGAATTTGAAATAGTTAATGAAAAGTCAAAATAAGTCCCGATAGCATAACATAGTTCGAAAAAATAAGAATGGATTTCAAATTCTGAGGAACATTCCTTCTCATCAGGGATGTAGCCTGCCTTACCAGGGCCCAGTATCAATGATACAGGGGCCCTGGACGGGTGTAAGCCAAGAGTCGTAAAATGTTATTAATGGTCATACTAAGAGTTCCTTTTTACGTTTATAAAATAGTATGTCACTGGGGCTTCAAACGATATAAATTTTCCGTGTGAATTCTGAATTTCAGGTCCTACTATAAAAAAGTTTAAAAGCTGGTAAAGTTACTCAAAATAATGAGAAAAACAAGGAGTGGTATGTGGTCAGAAAGCATGCAAAACTTCTCATTCAAAGCGGTTCAACAAAAAGATCGTTTGAAGTAAAATACAGATAATACTTCATTCAAATAACATTCTGAAAAATACATTCAGAACGTTATTTGCTTGTAAATGAAAATGTCCCCTTTGTCTGTTGATTGATTGACTGTAATAAACGTTGCACTAAGAAGCTACACGGAGGCTTGGCAGTTGGAATTTTTTTCAGAAATGGTCCATTGAAAGAGAATATTAGGTTTTTATCCCGGTTCTCTTTTATTTCTGTAACAGCCAAAAGACAATGTGCATTCCATCAGCAAGGGATCTGCTTCCCGTTCCGAGAAAGATCTGGCCCATAAGCGCCAGAAGTCTTCTGCCACCCTCCAAGTCTATAGTTAATTATTTTTTTAACGAATATTCATGAGTTCTAAACGTTGGTTCCATGGGGAGGGGTGTTAAGGAATAATTTCGACATATCGGACAAAAGCGAGGAGAAGCACGATTAAAATTTATGACATACTTAAGGACGAATGGAGCAGAATGACCCTCAGAAAAAAAGACCCCTTTTGAAAAAACTGAGGAAATTTTGCGTCAATTTGACTTCCGAACTAATTTCTTTTAGACAAGACAAAAATCAGAACAAAAAAGGTAACTATATTTTCACTTTCAAAATTTTCTTTTCGATTTTTAAGATTTGATGCCCAGGTATTTTAATCATTGCATAAGATAAAGTGAAAAAAATATATTTTGTGCTATAACTATTTTATTTATATAAATATAAATAACCGTCATCAGTTTCTTAGAATACTTTCAATTTGATTTACATATTTAAGTGTATGTTTTCGTACCTTGAATGTACCGCAATCTTCTTGAAACATTTTCAGTTGGCATTGTTATTCAAATGAAGGAATATTATTTGCCTCGTAAAAAAAATAATTTCTTTAGTCACTTATGAAACACGTTAATAGTTCATTTAATGAGCCTTTGAGTACATTCATTAATTATTTACTATTCTTAAAAGGATCTTAACAATAGCGCGAAATTGAAATAAAACATAGTTATATTTATTTTGATGATTTTGTTTGTAATCATAACGTATTATGATAATTTTGTTTGTAATAAATGAAAAAATCTATAATTTCTAAATATTTATTTTAAATTGCTTAATTGCTTATTTTAAATTGAAAAGAATTTTTAAAGAAATAAAGTATGTTAAGTTTACTTAAAGATACACAACATTTTTTTTTTGTCCTGTTTGTTGAGGTAACATGTGAAATAAACATAATTTTTCTAGTATACTCTAAGACTGCTAAGAGAACCAGTATTTTGTAAGAATGAATTTGAAAAGCCCAAATTCTTTTTTCTTTTTGTATTTATTGCTATTTTAAGAGTGATTTGCACGATACCTTTTTGATTAAGATCTTTTGCCCAGAGAATTTGAAAGAATATTTAATGCAAACTCATTATTATGTGTGTAATTAATTATAAAAATACATAAAAATCGTACAAGGGGGGCGTGAGCATACTGAAAAGTCGAGAACAAATGTTTATTATTAAGAAAATTATTAATTTACTGAAAGTAAACAAACAAAATACATTGACATAATAAAAAATAAAATACACATTTACACTGATATATTATACTTATAAATATATCAGTGCTACACAATGTATTTTATAATTAATTCAACAATTCTAAGTTAAAATCAAGTTTATTAATTACCAATGACCTTATGGGTTTGTCATATATATAATTTATAACAAAAATTAACTTACCTTGATAATTTTTGTACGGTTTATAATTAAACCTTGACTGCCGATCATAAGTTTCGCGATTCGCTTCCAAATGCCAACCGTTTTCCACGTAGGCACGCGTATGTGATGTATTGGAGGAGGGGAGAGGAATAAAGGAGCAAAAATAATCTGGAATAAGTAAATCCTTCGCAAACATTGTCAAGGTCCTTTTTTATTGCATTCCAAAGTCTAGAAATAATTTTACGGATAGCAGTGCACAGAAAAAATCGTACTTTGTAAAGACGTATATATACGTCTCGAGAAATAAAAGCTTTGGCTTAGCGAGACGTTTATATACACGGGGAGTGCTTAAGAGGTTAAAGTCGTATCGTAGTTTCAGCGTCAAAGTATCGTATTATTGAATTCAGTACATTGTTATTGTATCGGCGGGGGGCGATGAAAATAATGATCGAATAGTGGGTCGCGAGAATTGCAGCTTTGAGAGGCAGTGACCTTACCTGTTTCTGTAGCTTTCGATGAAAAAAGTTTCAGTAAATTAAAAATCATTAAAAATTACTTGAGAAATAATATAACACAAGAAAGGCTTTCAGATTTGGCCATAGTCTCAATTGAATCCGAAATATCAGAAAAAACTGATTTAACCGAAACTATTAACAAATTCGCTTCTCAGAAAGCCAGAAAAGTTATTTTGTAATCACGGTAAAATCTGGTATATAACGTGCCCCTACACATATTCGCCTTTTAACACGCACATCTTTTTTTACGAAGAAACCTAAAATGCAGGTGTGCAATAATCTTGTGATTTGAAGTCCTTTATTCGAATATTATTCCGAGCTTTAGTAAAAAATAGTTTACTTTCAGAATTACAACCCTTTAAGTTCACAAGGAATGTTATTTCTTTCACAGAAACAGTATTTCGATACATGTAAAAGTCTGGTCTTTTTCTATGCTCTAATCTTTTTGTATTTTTAAAGCTTTCATTTTTATACTCGGCGTATAACGCGCAACCGTAAATTTCGATCTTATTTTTTGAGTTAAAAGTGCGCGTTATATGCCGGATTTTACGGTATAGTTTATTACTTAGAAGGACTGATTTATATACTTTTCGTTTCATGAGATTTGTGCCTTAGTATTTATTTTTATTATATTGTATTTTTTGAGTAAATTCTGTTTTGCATTTATAGTTATAAAATGTTCATTTTAAAGGTTATATTTTTGTTGGCTTATTATTTTGTTAAAGCATTTTGTCGCTATTATAACTCATTACCTGTCCCAAAAAGGATGTTCTGCCCTTCAAATTTTATTTGAGTTATTATTAATGTGTTTTACTTTTTATTCTTATATAAGTAGATGATTTTTTAACGTCAACGTTAAGTAATAGTCAAAATATGAAAAGTTATCTAGAGGGGCGGCACATTAGGTATTACGAGGGCGGCCGATACCCTAGGATCGGTCCTGGGCAAAATATTATTATAATAGAACCATTTTTCACAAAAGGAGAACATTCTAAGTTAATTTTTTGCCAAAATATTACATTTAAATAAATTTTTTTTGTCAAAATGTCCTTAAAACAATTTTATGCATGTATTCTAATTTGAGTGACACTAAATATCATGAAAATTATCCATTTATGCGCTTATTTTAAAATCAATGTTCAGAATGTAATCGGATACCTTAAAAAAATAGGCCATCGTATTTTCGCCATCGTCATTTCGATACATTTCATTGTATTAGGATTAAAATAATGTTTAATAATTTTTCCATGGTAAAAAATAAACAGTTTTCTTCCTAGAACAACTTAGTAGTTAATCAGGAAATAAATGTATCATTTTCATCTTTGTGTATGATGCTTATTAAAATCAATCACTAGAATTATCTTTTCTTTATTTGAACTAATTAGTACATTTCAGCATTCTTTAGCATAAGAGCATATTTTAATGCAAAAAAATCATAAAAAAATTTATCATAAACTATATAAAAATATACACTACATAAATATACACTATTTTGTATATTATATATAAAAATATATAAAAAAAAATCTATGTAACATAAAAATTTTATGCACTCCCAACTGCTTGATATTTTTGAAGAATATGTAAAAGAGCTCTGGTAGAGTTTCCATATGTTTATTAATCAGCTAAATTTTGTAAAATAAATTCGATTGGTTGTATTAGATACTAACCGATTTTTTAATTTTTTTTACGTTAGCTTTTTCAAGATTTAACTTTCTTTAAATCTTACAAATGAATTTATTATTTTTTTTATCATTAAAGGAATATTGAAAATTTAAATAAGTTTTCTTTTCGATAACCAAAATGAAAAAGTTGTAGTTATTTCTGACTAAACAGTCATAATAAAATTAAAGAGAAATTCAAATTTCATTGACTTTTCCTGATTGAGGTGAAAACTACAGTATTTCCTTTCAATTGTAATAAATATAAGAGATAGATACAGAATTTTTACATAATAAATAAAAAAAAATTAGAGTTAACTTTCTTTAGAAATTTTAAGGAATAAATTATTGTTTCAGAGATTAACTTTTGTATGTTAACTGGTTGTATCTGTATATTAACTTTTATAAATTTTTCTTATATATATATATATTTTTTTGGAACCCTACCAATAAAATTCAACTATAACTTCAGGTCCTTGAGAGTACATGTGACTTCATCCCAATAAAAAGCCACTAATTTGTTGTAAAAGTTCCTCTAAAATTAGTACCTTTGTCGGAATATGTCCATCAATGTTTCGCTCTTCTGGCTACAAATGTCAGCAGAAAGTCATTTTATGTTTTTCGAAAAATTCTCCCACTTAATATCCAATATTTCCCTTGTATTAGACTAAGAAATAATTGCTTTACAATATGATAGTTTAATAAATGAAATTGTCTCATAAGTCTTTGGGAAATTACAATTACTAGGTAATCGGATTAGTGACAGAAAGTGAGGAGTATCAATACATTCAGCAGCTCGGTGTTTTACTAGAGAAATCAATATTGTTTTCATCTCTAAAAACACAAAAGGTGGGTATTAACTATTATTTTGAAAGGTTTGAGCTTAAGCTGATTGAAAGAAAAAAATTGAATCTCAGCACACAGTGTTTCCTCTAAAATTAATTAGATATGAGATCTCACGATTTATACAAACCTTATGACCCAGACTACCAATCTAATAATAGTTTAAAATTTTAAAGAACTTAATAGCGTACCAGGGTACAACTTTTTTTTTTTGTAAAATTAAGTAGCATAATCTAACCTTTTTTTCTTAAAGAGATTTTGTTTCTCAATTTATTGATTCATTCGCGACCCTATTCTTACCTTAAAAGATCTTCCCACTAAGTGACTTAATAAAATGATTGTGTGAACAGCCTCAATAAATCAAATTCGCTGAATGCCTTTTTTTCGGGCGCATGACACCACTCGCCTTTAGGAAAAATAGCTTTTGTCCTCTTCTTATTCTATTTGATACATAAACGCGACCAACTCCTTTGATTCGTTAATTCAATCAAAACAGGGATATCACACTGAACAAGTAAAAAAGGTGCTATATCAGTTACGTGCTTGTTACGTCGAATATAGCAATCTGGCACACACAGCAATGCTTCTCAAACTTTCACTGTTTGCGTCTCAAAATTCAATCATAATTTTCATCACGCCCCTCCTCCATACAATAACAATGTATTGAATTCAATAACACTATACTTTGACGCTGAAGCTACAACACAACTTTAACCTCTTAAGAGCCACCAACGTATATAATTGTCTTGCTAAACCGAAACGATAATTACCCTAGACGTATATATACGTCTTTCCGAAGTACAATCTTTTCTAAGCACTATTATCCATGAAACTATTTCAAAAGCTTTGGAATGCAAAAAAAAGGACCTTGACAGTATTTGCGAAGGATTTACTTATTTCATAGGATTTTTGCTTATTCATTCCTCCCAATACATTACACACACGCCCCTACGCGGAAAAGGGTGCCATTGGGGAGCAATTTTCATAACTTTTAACCGACAGTTAAAGGATTACTTATAAAAGGCACAATTTATCAAGATAAATATTATTTTTTGGTATAATTTTTGTATATAGCAAGCCCTTGGGATAACTAATAATTTTAAAACTTTTTCTTAACTTAGTGTGGTCAAATTAATTTTAAAATACATTGTGCAGTACTGATACAAGTATAAGTGTATTATATCAGTATAAATGTGTATTTTATTTTTAATTATGTCAGAATAATTTTGTTTGTTTACTTTCCATAAATTAATAATTTTCTTAAATCTTTTGCTGTGACTTTTCAATAGGCTCGCCCCCACGTTGAATTATCACGCCCCCAAGGGGGAGGCACCCCACAGTTTGAGAAACGCTAGTAGTAATAGCAGGTCCCCAGTGAGAACAATAGAAGGGGCGTGTCACCTGTCAATCAAACTCCTCTCCCCCCGCCAATGGAGCCATCGTCCAATAGGAGGGTTTCCCTCCTCCTCTTCTCAACCTGCTAGATAAGGAGGGAGGGCCAATCCCCCTCTCGCCACGTGTAACAACCCCTCGCACCACGTGTAACAATAGGGTTCCTTGAGAAGAGTTGAGGGGTATACTGCTTCTTCTCTGATAAGTGTTGAGGGGTATACAGCTGCCTGCAGTTTTCTGATTGGATGTCGATATGACGTAGATGCCCCCTTCTCATCGTGTAAGATGCACGTGGAAAGTAAGATGCACGTGGAAAGCAAGATACACGTGTCTTTCATCCGTGTGCAGTCTTGTCAGAACAGGGGATGACTTGAATGTGAGTCAGTACGGAGTTACACTTCAGATATCAGCCTTCGCTTCGTAAAATATTTTCAATGGGAAGTCTATGTATTTTTTAAAAATATTATCGATTGGTCAATAGTTTTCAACGATTCACCTTTTAAATTGTTATCATTTCAAAATTAAATAAAAAAGGCCTTATTTAAATCAACTTAATTAAGTTAAAGTTGTTTTTTATCCAAAGCAATGAATTATTGCCTTTCAAATACGAAAGGAATTACATATTTTTACAAATACAAGACGTAAATATCAAATTGCGAATAATTTTCTTTTTCAACAATTCTAGAGAAAACAAATATTTGTAATTATGATGAGGTTCAAGTCATTTATAATCGATGCACAAAGCATAATCTTATTTGAAATTAAAAAAAATCTCATATTATTCTAAATCTATTAATTTTTTTTTTTTTTTAATAATTTCGAAAGAAAAATCACCACTCAATTTCGATCAAAGACTTTACTGAATTTTTGTTCCAAAATATATTTATTCACAGCTGGTTTAGTACAAAACACAGATTATTTCATATTTTTTAATTATTATAAAAAGATCATTTCCCACTTTTTATTAATTTTCTCTTATTGTAGTTGTTTTTTCTTAAAGCGATTTTAAAAACCTATGTCCATATGCGCGAGTTAGTGAATTGTATCAGAAAATTCATTCTGCTCCTCAAGTGAACGTGTTGAAAAAAAAAAAAAAAAAAAAATCGGGAATGAACCATGTATAACGATTCTAGAATTCTTAAAAACCAAAACAGGGAAACACCACGACTCTAGAAGACAGGAAACTGGAAAGAGATGACTGTGAATCGATTTCTTAAGCAAACCAATTGACTAAATAAAAAAAAAATGATCAATCAAAAGTTCATTAGAGATGTAAACAAATTTATCTTAATGTGAAAAGTTTAAATAAAATAACACATTTTTTTTAAAAGAAAGTCTAGAAAAAAAAGCTAGACACATGTATGCTTCTAATATGCTAATGCTTTGTTGAAATTTCTTCAATTTTTTTTTAAACAATTTTCATGGTTTTCTTTTTTTTTTTTATTAAATAAGAAAATATTTATTAAAATATTGTTTCATTTAGAATGCACTTTTATTTCCTATATTATATTTGTGTAAAATAATTAGGTATTTATTGCTAAATAAGACGAAAAAAAATTTCAATGAAGAAAACTGAGTGACTTTAATTTTGTACGGATTATGTTTTCAAAAAAAAAAAAAAAATTAAACCAACTGCAACTACAATTACAGCTGTCATTATAGTTTACATATTTTTGAATATCGATACAAAAAAGTACAAATAGAATTCGCACACACTCAATGAACAGAAGTTAAGATTTATGAGTTCTTTAATCCACATAGTTTTATTTAAAAAATTAATAAGCATTTTGTAAAAAAAAATATATAAATATCAAAAACTCAGAATATATTTAAAAAAAAAATATTTGAATCGACATAATAGCATAGGAGATAAATCAAAGCAAAGGCCCCAAAACCCACGTGGGTGAATATAACATCAATAGAATAGAATTGGAAAATTAAAATACTATAGGAATCCGGACATCAATAAATAATCTAATCTGTACGCTGTCACAAATTATAATAAAGTTTTTAATTTTTATATTGATGAAAATGTCCCGCATCGACAAGATTTACTTCAAAGAATCTTTTTTACATTTATTTTCTAATTTAAAAAAAGTACTTTAAAAATGTAGAAAGAGTATTCTTCAACAAAGATAGTCCAAAAGAATATAATGTAAATAATATATTATAGCAATAAACGTAAAAAAATATACTGTAAATTACTTTTTTTTTGTACGTGTATTAAAACTTTTTTTTTTATGTTTCGATGTTATATATATATTTAACTTTTAACTATACATATACTTAAGCTGAACTATAAAACTGATAAAAATATTACGTACAAAGATATATAAAACACCAAATTTCAAATTGTCAAAAGATTTCATTATTGTTTATGTAGATAAAGTTCCGGGCAACTATGCAATCATTTGCAATTGGTTTTGTAACTTTATACTTGATAAACAATAGTGCGTTTATTAAATCTAATAACAGCAGTAGAGAAATCATTAACCGTATTTCAGCTTTTATAAAAACTAGATTTATACACAAAGAATATCAATTTTTTCCTTCTCTTTTTCTAACATAAAAAATTTCATAAGAGTCCAAATAAATTTAAAACTATTACTAATGGTCTTAATATCTGTATTACACAACCAGGCAAGGTGTTGCAACAAGTTATACAACACACTAGACAATATCTCAAACTCCTTTATTGTAAAAAATAGTAAAGATATCGTTGAGAACATGCAAGGCAAGTGTATTAAATCTTTGCATAGCTTTGACTTCGAAGACTTATTCAACTCTATTGATATAGAGGATATGATTTTAGTACTTAGAAATGTCTATTAAATATTCATTAAATAAATTGATACATTATGATAAATTTAATACTATTATACACTTTGTTTTGAAAGAAAATTACATATTTCATAAGAACTATTATTATCAACAAATAAATGGTCAGCCAGAAGGTGGCCCAGCAAGTAATAGTCTGGCTAATATTTATTTACACCATTACGAGAATGAAAAAATTTATACAGACTCTTGTTACTTTTTTCAGATATATCGATGATTTAATTATTTTCAGCAATAAAGTTGACTTTACTCCTAATTTAAAGCATTATCCACTCTACTTGAAATTAATAAAAACCAATCGCAATTTGGAGTCAGCAAACTTCCTAGATATCCAATTAAAAGTTGAAAATAATATGCTAAAAATTAATATTTTTGATAAAAGAGACTCTTTTGATTTTGATGTTATAAAAATGCCATATTGCAATAGTTCCCTTCACATTTTCAATTTTTTAGAAATGTTATTCTAAATTATATAAAAAGAAATAAAAGATTTAGTATCTGAAGAAGTTTTAAAAATTAATAATTATAACAAAATTCTTTCAAAGTTGCCAAGACTATAATTATCCAGCTAATTTTATATATAAATATATGTCTTCAAAATTATAGCTATTTAATTATTATTATTTAATATATTCAGTTCCATTTAGTTTATAGTATATTATTCTTAATTTTCTCATAATAAGTTTAGTTACTAAAAATATATATAGATGGCGCCATTATTTTTAGTTATGCTGTTTTTTTGTGCTTGGCGTTAGTATACTCTTGGATTTGGAATACATCGGGTAAGATTTCAGTTTTTTCGCACATTTTCATTATTATTACTTATGGTCATAATCATTATTAAACTGTATTGCAAATATTTTTGTTTATACATATTTCTATTTATCAATTTCGTCCGGATTCCTATAGTATTTTAATTTTCCAATTCTATTCTATTGATGTTATATTCACCCACGTGGGTTTTGGGGCCTTTGCTTTGGTTTATCTCCTATGCTATTATGTCGATTCAAATATTTTTTTTAAAAATATATTCTGAGTTTTTGATATTTATACATTTTTTTTTACAAAATGCTTATTAATTTTTTAAATAAAACTATGGATTAAAGAACTCATAAATCTTAACTTCTGTTCATTGAGTGTGTGCGGATTCTATTTGTACTTTTTTGTATCGATATTCAAAAATATGTAAACTATAATGACAGCTGTAATTGTAGTTGCAGTGGGTTTAATTTTTTTTTTTGAAAACATAATCCGTACAAAATTAAAGTCACTCAGTTTTCTTCATTGAAATTTTTTTTTCGTCTTATTTAGCAATAAATACCTAATTATTTTACACAAATATAATATAAGAAATAAAAGTGCATTTCTAAATGAAACAATATTTTAATAAATATTTTCTTATTTAATAAAAAAAAAGAAAACCATGAAAAATTGTTTAAAAAAAAATTGAAGAAATTTCAACAAAGCATTAGCATATTAGAAGCATACATGTGTCTAGCTTTTTTCTAGACTTTCTTTTATAAAAAAAAAATGTGTTATTTTATTTAAACTTTTCACATTAAGATAAATTTGTTTACATCTCTAATGAACTTTTGATTGATCATTTTTTTATTTAGTCAATTGGTTTGCTTAAGAAATCGATTCACAGTCATCTCTTTCCAGTTTCCTGTCTTCTAGGAGTCGTGGTGTTTCCCTGTTTTGGTTTTTAAGAATTCTAGAATCGTTATACATGGTTCATTCCCGATTTTTTTTTTCAACACGTTCACTTGAGGGAGCAGAATGAATTTTTCTGATACAATTCACTAACTCGCGCATATGGACATAGGTTTTTTAAAATCGCTTTAAGAAAAACAACTACAATAAGAGAAAATTAATGAAAAGTGGGAAATGATCTTTTTTTTTTATAATAATTAAAAAATATGAAATAATCTGTGTTTTGTACTAAACCAGCTGTGAATAAATATATTTTGGAACAAAAATTCAGTAAAGTCTTTGATCGAAATTGAGTGGTGATTTTTCTTTCGAAATTATTAAAAAAAAAAAAAAAAAAAAAAAAAAAAAAATTAATAGATTTAGAATAATATGAGATTTTTTTTTAATTTTCAAATAAGATTATGCTTTGTGCATCGATTATAAATGACTTGAACCTCATCATAATTACAAATATTTGTTTTCTCTAGAATTGTTGAAAAAGTAAATTATTCGCAATTTGATATTTACGTCTTGTATTTGTAAAAATATGTAATTCCCTTTCGTATTTGAAAGGCAATAATTCATTGCTTTGGATAAAAAACAACTTTAACTTAATTAAGTTGATTTAAATAAGGCCTTTTTTATTTAATTTTGAAATGATAACAATTTAAAAGGTGAATCGTTGAAAACTATTGACCAATCGATAATATTTTTTTAAAAAAATACATAGACTTTCCATTGAAAATATTTTACGAAGCGAAGGCTGATATCTGAAGTGTAACTCCGTACTGACTCACATTCAAGTCATCCCCTGTTCTGACAAGACTGCACACGGATGAAAGACACGTGTATCTTGCTTTCCACGTGCATCTTACTTTCCACGTGCATTTTACACGATGAGAAGGGGGCATCTACGTCATATCGACATCGAATCAGAAAACTGCAGGCAGCTGTATACCCCTCAACACTTATCAGAGAAGAAGCAGTATACCCCTCAACTCTTCTCAAGGAACCCTATTGTTACACGTGGTGCGAGGGGTTGTTACACGTGGCGAGAGGGGGATTGGCCCTCCCTCCTTATCTAACAGGTTGAGAAGAGGAGGGAAACCCTCCTATTGGACGATGGCTCCATTGGCGGGGGGGAGTTTGATTGACAGGTGACACGCCCCTTCTATTGTTCTCACTGGGGACCTGCTATTACTACTACTAACGCTGACATACAGTATGTCAACAATTCGAATCTAGTGATTGTTACCTGCTTTATTGAACTACCAGCGACATAGTTTTCTAAAGGAAAATCTTACTCCTTAGGTAGATTCAATTCTGAAAAATACGTAAGCAGCATATGCCTCTTTACAATCGGCAACAAAAACAAGCATTTGAGTTGTATCATTAATTCAAAAATACAGCACATGATTTTCTTTAAGCCTATTCAAATACCAATTACTGATTTCCTCAGGCTAAATAAAATACGTACTAGTTTAAATTTAGATTCCAAGTTCGTTGCAATAAAGACACTTATGTATATATATATATATGTGTGTGTGTGTGTGATGAATCCCCAGCCCTTCAAGTGTCAGTTGGGGTAAACTTCCTACCAGGACAACTCAACCCACCTCCCGCATAGGAACTTTGACTTCGACTTTCGCCGGACTTAAAGAAGACACGTGTACTAACGACTCACTCGCTGCTGATCAACGCTAAAAGAGCTCTCGTTTTTGTCATGGCTTGGAGTGCAGACTGCTTTACGGAATATTGAAATAAAATATAATAGGACAAACGGCTGCTCGTTGCATTTCTCCTGTCAATCTAAGAATTTTTCCAATACATGATATATATATATATATATATATATATATATATATATATATATATATATATATATATATATCAATTAGTTTTTCATAGTTAATCTAATATTTTATCCCCTATATTATTTACTCTGTTTTTGAAGTGATAACTTCTATTGGCGCGATTTGCTTGAGAGTGAACTTGAATAAACGTCACGCTCGGGAATGTAACGCTAAATTGGCTCTTTTCGTCTTCAGTCGGACATACTTACCCCTAAAAAGGAAAGGAGGGACGTTTCCCCCGTTACTCTGAAACCGATAGTTTTTACCCCCACCAGTGGCGCACACAAGGGGAGGTCCTGGGGTTCCGGACCCCCCTCCAGCCCTTGATATTTTTTCCGATTGATTATAATTCTAAGTATATAGTACGTAAAATTTAATTAAGTATTTGTTATTAATAATTAATTTTATTAATTAATACTAATTATTTATTCAATAATTAGTTTTCTACTGTGTTTTGTTCCCGAAAATCGACAAAATCAAAAGGAGCATGATACAAAAATGGTGAACTTTCGACCCCCCCCCCCTTGAAAAATTCCTGTGTGCGCTACTGACCCCCACCAATAAAAGTAAAGTTCCTAGATTTGATCTAAGTGGAGCTCCCCCTCCCTCACCTCTTTCTAGGGCAGGGGTGGCCAACTCAAATGACCTCGCGGGCTACTTCGGAAAAACTTTACAGTCCCGCGGGCAGCATATAAAAATATACATCTTTATATAAGATTTGGATCTATAACAAACATTTTTTGGAGTGAAAATTTAATTGTTTTTCATGTATACAAACATAGAAAAATAATAATAATGCAATGGTCAAATAATGTTTAATTTATTTAATTAGTGAGATATCTGTTTTTCAACTCTTTGGCTTAGTTTTTGCAAGTCGATATCAACACATGTGTATTTGTGTATCGTAATGGATGTTGCAGATTTTCATGCGTTAAGTTTGAGCACGTTTTATGTTAGATAAGTTTCAATTTAGAAAAAAAAAAGAGATTCGCAGTAACAGAAGCAGCGTGATAAAATAATTGCAGTTATGGCATTTATTTTTTACAAAAAATAAATAAATAAATAAAACACTTTTTAAACAAAAAATATTGTACAAAATAGTCGAATTTTGTAAAGTTGTAAAGAACCTCGCGGGTCGCAAAATTATTCAAAGCTGGCCACAAGCGGACCCCTGGCCGCGGGCAGGACACCCCTGTTCTAGGGTAATGAATGCGGGGTTCTTTCTAATCCTAGTTGAAGCATGAAAATGAAACGTAATATTTTTAAAAAATAGGCTTAGAGAGAAAAGAAATCCTACACTAAAATTAAACAAAATGTAGAAAAAAGACAAATTTTTATAGAACTAAGTAAATAGTATTATTATAATTAGCAATATTGCAGTGATCTTAAGAATAAAAATCTATTTTTGAAAGCGAATCGGAATAGCAATGAACAAATAGTTCTATTAATCACATTACTTAAATATATACTTTTAGTCTAAAAAGAAAATTAAAACAATTAAAAATTTAAAATAACAAAATTAAGTATACAGGTATTAAGAAAAAAATCCACTAAATAACTTAAATACAAGAAAAAATATAATTAAGAAGACTTTCCTTGCAGCAGCACCGGATATATTTGTACAAAACTCCCAAACAATGACAAAAAAGAGCTAGTATAAGCCAGAGATTAGGTGATATAAATCTTCAGATTAAATCCCTTTTTAAAGGTTTTGACCTAGATTCCTTTCTTCTCAATCAACTACCCCTCTTATTATTCCTTTGCTTAAATTAATTTACGGATAGAATTGAATATTGTTAAATTACAACCAAAATTCACAAAGCCGGATCGGGTCTTCTGAACAAATTACCTATGATTTTAAGTGGGAATATTAAAGTAGAGTTTTCAAAAGACAAATTAAAACCTTTAATTGATTTTTTAAAATCAAAATTCAATTTAATTATGTCAAATGATCCAAATGAAGCACGATGAAGTACAGAACAACGCTTGACGGAGTTTTTTTTATCGATATTTAAATAAAATTTTGAGTCTAAAGGATTTATAACCTATTTCAGCTACCATAAACCAATTGTTTCCTTCTTAGAATACAATTAATTCCCAAGTATAATTGTATATTTCGCACAAAAATATCACTTTATGAGTACAGACACATGAATAAATAATTTTATAGGACAATACTAACATCTTGTTTTTTATTCACAACTAAACCCTAAAATAACATTACAAAATTTGAAGTTATCACTTCTATCGTGTGGTCATATAAGCACACACACTTTTTTTATCTATTATATTACATTTATTTTTAAGATTTTAGCTCATATTAAATAAATGTTTATCGCTAATCCTAAATTCACTCCCTTTCTCTCGTGTTACAATACAATTTTAGGAAGATTGAGCACAGCAGCCCAATCAGGGTATTCATTTTCTGAATTTTTGGTAAAAATTTTTTTACTCCTTCACAAAAAATTATCAAGATTTAAAATTACATTCTGAAGAATCCTCATTTAAATCTCTCAGAATTCCCAATAAACTAAAAAAGAATTACAGTTTACGTTACTTTTTCAGTTTCTTAAATTAAGACAACTACTTCATAAAGTTCTTCTAGCTTTTACAGTAATTTCTTCTCTTTGTACAATATCAACGACTCATACAACACAATTTTTTTGTCAACATAAAGCCGTGAATTTCCATTAACAATTTTTGAATATTCTTTCAGAAGCATGTTCAAGCAAGTGTACCAATGCTCCGATCAGCAAGGAAAGAATCGATATCGCCCAAATCACTTGGCAATGTCGGTAAACAATTTTTTTCAACTTCCTTAAAATAAAAGAATCTTTAAAAAAAATTCAATGCATTGGAGTAATACTTAACTCACATAGGCTCCCAAAGTGGTTACTACTGATTCCTCGGAGCCCTTATAATTTTCGAAGGGGTCCGTGAAAAATTTAAAATTAATTTGGGAGGTGCATGGACAACGTTAAGGTGTCTACGAAAGGTTTAGTTTAAGTAAAACATTTGTAACTCATTTACCTTATTATTAAGGTGACCATTTTTTTACAATCAAAAGGAGGACGAAAATTTTAAGAAAAAATTACAACTTAAATATATGAAACGTTTTATTAATTCAAACAAAAATACGCTAATTGCGCTTACATTTTTTTTTAAATTTTAACTTAAAAGAGTATTTTTCCATTGAATGAATTTTTTTTGTCGACATATCATTTTCTAATATATATCGGAAAGTTCGGGCAAAAAATATCCTTCATACTGAATTTTAAGGTAAGTACTGTAGATAAAGTATTAATATTTAATTTTTTGATTTCTCACTAGTCGTCACTTCACAAAAATCATTACCAACTGAAACAAAACTCTTTTAACTGCTGAATTAGTTCCAGCGCAGCACAACATAAACTCAACAAGAATAATTACATTTTCATGTGGAGTGTGTTCATTTTAGAAATGATGTAAGTAACTTCGCTCATCTTTTACCAATTTCTCAGCATGTTGATTTTCCAATTGTTCTAATTTATTATATTTTAAATATTCATTCGGTTTTCTTTCTACTTCTAACAGACAATTGACATCGATTTTAATATCAAACATTTCTTTCGATAAAAACTCAACGTAATTTTCTTATATCTGCCCAATTTACTTGCGACAAAGTAAAAAAAAAATACCATTGAAAACTGTTATTTCCTGTGATATTTGTTTCAGACCATTCTTTGACGTTTTGGAAACATGTTTGGCTCATCTCTGAATACAGAGATTAACAGATCAGTTTTAAAATATTGAAAAGGAGAACACAGAAAGAAGAACACTTTTCGAGGAAGGACAGAACCTCTATAAACGGAGGACGTTTGGTCATCTTATTATCATGAAAGTTCAAATGAATTAGTAGTGATTTTTGAGTGTTAAAAAGTTTGAGTGTAATTCTTAAAAAATTTAAAATAAAGTTTTTTAGATATGTACATAAAGTACAAGTAATGGCCAGGGCCGCGTTTCCGCTAGGTACGTGCCCAGGGCGCAAAAGGTTTGGGGGCGCAGAAAAATGGAGGGGGCAAAAAATTGCAGGGAGGAAAAAGAAAAAAATTAAAAATTAAGGTGAACACACACACGCACATACCACCACCTAGCGAGTCGTGTATGCGTTGTAAAGGGTGTTTTTTGAGAGGTATAGAACTTTAAATTGCAATAAAACAACGATGTCTTATTCGATTGACATGAATTTTTTTTATTCGAAAGATAATCTTGTGGCATTACATTTTAAATATGATTTCTGGCATAGGACTGCCACGGCTGGCTCGGATGTAGTTCAATCTGGACGTCCAATTTTCGATGACTTTTTCCAACATTTGTGGCCGTATATCGGCAATAACACGGCGAATGTTGTCTTCCAAATGGTCAAGCGTTTGTGGCTTATCTGCATAGACCAATGACTTTACATAGCCCCACAGAAAATAGTCTAGCGGTGTTAAATCACAAGATATTGGAGGCCAATTCACGCGTCCAAAACGTGAAATTAGGCGGTCACCCAACGTGTCTTTCAATAAATCGATTGTGGCACGAGCTGTGTGACATGTTGCGCCGTCTTGTTGGAACCACAGCTCCTGGACATCATGATTGTTCAATTCAGGAATGAAAAAGTTAGTAATCATGGCTCTATACCGATCACCATTGACTGTAACGCTGTGGCCTTCATCGTTTTTGAAGAAGGATTCCACCAGCCCATAAAGCGCACCAAACAGTCAGTTTTTCTGGATGTAACGGTGTTTCGACATACACTTGTGGATTAGCTTCACTCCAAATGCGGCAGTTTTGTTTGTTGACGTAGCCATTCAACCAGAAGTGCGCTTCATCGCTAAACAAAATTCGCTTATGAAAATCGGGAACAACGGCAATCTCGGTTTGGGCCCATTCGACGAATCTACGCCTTGCTTGATGATCGTTTTGATGAATTGCCAAACCAAACTGAGAATAAATCACTTGACAGCTGTTAAATCGGTCGCCATCTTGGAAAGTAATGCCAACTTAAACTTCTATACCTGAAAAAAAAACACTCTTTACTTGTATATGCGGTGTACTTGAGAACAATGGAAAATGAAAAGCTTAACAGTTTGACGTTGCTTTGCACTCAAAATGGTAATATAACTTAAATTGATAATAATGATGTCATAAATGATTTTACAATGATCAAAGCTCAAAGAAAAACCTAATAGTACAGTGATTCAACAAAGAATACGATGTCTAAAAGTATAAGATAGTAAAACGATAAGCGATGATAATTAACAAGATGATAACAGTTCATACAATAAAATGTGCTTTATACTGTAATTGCAAACGATTTCATTAATCTACTGTACTAATTCACAAAAGTTTGAGTGGTCCGTGAAGCCGTAAGGCAGTGATTTCCAAAGTGGTCTATATAGACCCCCAGGGGACTATGACGACTTGCAAGGGGTCCACGTGGGTGAAAAAAAATTGGGGGTCCATGATGTGTTAATGGGGGTCTACGATATTGGCTCTCATTAAACCAGATCGGGACTAATATTAATAGGAAATTTAATCAAATAGAAACCAGACTTACCTATATTTAACAGATTCATTTGCTAAATTTAATGGGGCTAATTTACAGTTACAAGACGACAGCATATATTTTATAAAAATAAGCACATTTCTGCCTTTTTTGTGCCAGAATTAAGCTATAGGAGCATAATTCTGGACGTCGCCAACATTTAAATGCCTTTTTTAGATATTTAAACTAAGTTTGAGAATGTGTTTTGACTATATATATCGTAATTCAACAGTAGGCAATGAAAATATAAGGTCACTTTAAAAAAAATGTCAGATTACAAGAATTAGGCACTAGGGATAGGCACTAGCGAAGATATTTTTGGCTTTAAAAAGATTTATCAGTTATTTATTCCATATTATGGAATATCTTGAGAAAGTTTTTAATTGTTTTTATGATTTAGAAGGAGTTAAAGTGCGCTTGCCAATCTCCCAAACAAAAAAGAAAGAAGAAAAGACTGGACACTATTAACCGAGGAGATATTTAGGGTTAAACCTGTTAAGATTGATGCCAAATATTGAAAATTTGCAATTTAATCCCATGTTCATCTCTCCCACTAAAAACATTTGCTTGTTGCTCAGTTATTTTATACATTAATTCAATTTTAATTTAAATAATTAACATGTGTTTTCTTAAGTTTTAAACACTTTAGTTAAAATTTTTAATCTTTAAAAGTAAATAGCTCCATACCTGCAGTCAAAAATACATTTAAGTTGATAAATTGGCAAAGAATTAATATTCGATAATTAGGGGGTCTACCCCGAACTGAAAAACCTGTCAAGGGGTACATGAGGCGAAAAAGTTTGGGAACTTATGCCGCAACGAAAGAAATGAACTAGTGACCAAACCATGCTACTACCTTTCCCTGAAGCTGCTGGCTGCCAGTCCGGGATAAGGCGGGTTCTTAGTTGGCGGATAATGGAAAGATTGTCCAAAGAGCAAAAACAAAGGAAGGGAAAAAATAAGAGATTTAAGGGGAAAACCCTCCCGTACTAAAACTGGCAAGGTAAGAGCTGAAGGAGGAGTTCTGGAAATCGTGTGTGGGGGGCGTAACAATTTGAAGTGCCTAGGACACCGGGGAGATTAAAAACGGCCCTGGTAATGATAAGCGTCACACGAGGGAAGTCACGCCGATCACGGAGGAAGTCGTCTATGCACATCCAAATAGGAACAGAATCTCGCCACTGCATGCAATAACATTTAAAATTAGCAGCATAAAAGATTCGTACATCTAATCAACAGTTTAGTTTTGTTTTGCGCTTGATCTCGATATGAAGTGAATGCACCACATTTTTCTTAGTTGTGAACAAAAAGTGGTGTTCTTTGTATTCTTATGAAGATAACCATCTCGCTGACTGACTGAGTGAGTGAATATTAAAATTGCACTGTTCAGCTACACGAGGGCTTTTGGCGACGGAACTCGTAATTTTGAACCATGGTCAAGTGACGTGGACGACACCTGAGCTGGCACCCTCCTCTTCTAACTACCACACCACACCAACGGGAGGACGTTTGAGCTCTCGACAGATTTAACGTGAATCGCTGCCCTACACGGCAGGTCTTGAATGGTACTGGGCTCGAACTCATGACATGCCTGTCATGATCCGATACCTTGAAGACTAGACTACCGCGGCCACAACCATCTTACTGAAGAAATGATTATTTTAATGCACACAAAAACTATAATTTGAATACTACTTGAGATATCCCTTATTTGTACTTTATTTTTAAGCTAACATTTACCATTCAGAATACCAAAGTTATAAATTTAACTATTCTAACGAATTGAAACAGAGTTATTTGACTTAAGGTTCATGACCAAGTTTTTGGTACCAAAGGCGTCCATTGGCAGAGTAAATTCGGGAACCACTAACTTATCTGAAGGAAAGCCTTTCTAATGTCAACAGAAATTTCAATAGGATAACTTCTAAATTTATCTATAATATCTGGTATTTTCTAGATAAAATTTGAACCAGAATGCAATACATCATTAAAAACAAATCAGATTTTAATTCGACTGAATAATGAGCCAATGTGAGGGTAGGGTAAAATAATATAGGAATAATGTAAAATATTTTTTTGTTCTACAGAGGAGATATAAAAAAAAGAGAATGAATCCCCCCCTCAAAAGTAATGAAACTGTTTGAATTCCAACTCATGAATTGAAATCTTCAATTTATTATGTCGAATAATATGTGTTCAAGTTTCACTTTTTTTAAAATTAGATTTAATGGCTAACACTCTATTCTCTAACGTTTGTTTTAAATATAAAAATACTGAGATCCACTGTCAGTCGGATTTCTTTTCATGGTTGCTTTTCACTGTTCGTCTGTATCAAATAAAGACACCAGGTACACCGTAAAACAAAACAGAAATAAAATGCAACTTATTGCACAAAATTGGTACAAACAAGAAATAATTTTTTTAAAAAATTTAAAACAGAAAACAAAAATCATTTTTCCAATTAACAAATTCTTTGCAAATACAGCAATACAAATTTGTCAATAAAAGGCAAATAATATAATTTGCTCGATAAAATATTTTCAAGGCCATTGATTGATTGATTGAATATTAACGTCGCACTGTTCAGCTACACGAGGGCTTTTGGCGACGGACCACGTAATTTTGAACCATGGTCAAGTGACGTGGACGACACCTGAGCTGACACCCCCTCTCCTAACTACCACACCACACCAACGCGAGGACGTTTCAGCTCTCGACAGATTTAACGTGCATCGCTGCCCTACACGGCGGGTCTTTAGTGGTACTGGGCTCGAAATCGTGACAAAGCAAGCCACGGTCCGATACCTATACCACTCGGCTACCACGGTCACTCAAGGCCATTGAATCGGTATCATTATTTTTGTATACTTAAAAATCAAATAAAAAGTAAGCATGTAGCAGCGAATAATAATAAATCACACAACTAGCCCATGTTTCTTTTTGTTGAATCATACAAGGTTTATATTGAATTAAATAATTTCATAATACTGAAGACTTTAGAAAACAATTTTTATATTCAAATTCTGGATTTTGAGGAGGCAAAAGGTAGAGAAAAAGAACACATAAACCCTGCTGCTATATTTTCAAATGCAAGTGAAGATATAAATACTGTCTATTTCGCGTATTACCTGCACCAGTGTGGCACTTATACTTTCAAACTGGATTATTTAATTTTTAGTTACATTCGCCGTATAACGTGCACCTTTGTGTTTCTTTTTTTTTTTATAAAGGAACTTATAAAATGTATATAAGCAACACTTTTTTATCTTTTGAAGTATTTATTCGAATCACAGAAACTGGGCTTTTGAACAATGGTATATTTCCAGCACTAAAACCCTAAAGAGCAAGAAAAGAGGTTTTAGAAAGTTATCGAATGTTAAAAGGTGAAAAAACATTTGCAAAATGAGACCAAATGCGTCATGTCAATCTGGAAATAGTGTGTGAGTGGATAACAAAAACATGGAATGAAATTAAAAAAAGCTGACAAAATTCCAAGAACATTTAAAAAATGTAGTATATCTAACTATCTAAATCAGGGCTACTCAACCTCTTTTTCTGCTGGGCCGCATACGTATGTCAGCTATTTAACGCGGGCCGCATACAAATGTTAGTTACTCCCCGCGAGGATAAATGGGGGGAGGGGGAAATGCTTTAAGCACAAGATAATATAGTAAATTTAAAATGTGGAAAAGTGATCAAAATATTATATAACTCCTATTTTGCTTTTTTTTTTAATTACTTTATTTTATATATTTTTTATTTTTGTCACCAACACTAAATTAGAAGCTTTTATGTGTGAAACACTCCTTCACAACTTATACGTCACTAAACGGTTTCATATGATTACTCATAATCTAACAAACTTCATAGTATGCCTTTGTTACCGCTGTGATATGACCACTGACAAAACACTTTGTTGCTTTTGCAAAGATTATTGTAGAAAGCCTATATTCATCATCTCTTGAAAGAGATCTTGGATGAAAAGTGTCATTGAATGTGTGATTCCTGTTTATTGGTATTTTTTAAATACAGCACTTTCACGACAAATCAAACAATTACTGATACATGTTTGCTTTTTACTACAAAATAGTTAACCTCCCAATCGTCTTGAAAAGATATATTTTCTTGGAATAGTTTTCGCCTGCAAGATATGAAAGAAAGTTAAAAATTAGCTCCACCCATAAAATGGTCGCTACACTAATGTTGTCTGTTATCACATTTACCGTAACCGTTCCAAATAGAAAAAGAATATCAATTCGTACCCGTACGATACCGACAGCAAAAAGCAAAATTGATATATTTGATTTCTTGACAAAGAATTTCCCACTAAATTTTTAATACAATGTTCTTAAGTAAATTTCTCAGAGCAATGGGCCATGACCAGGCCACTTAAAAAGGCTCGGTTGAGTATTGTTGATCTAAATGGAACGGTAGATTGTTTTTTTATGAATCAGAGTAATAGTAACGGTGAAGAGAACAGAACTCGATGATGTATCTGAAGATATAATGGTAGTCGAATATAAAGAATTTGTCATGTTTACCAATTCGGAAAGTTCATTAGATGTGTGTCATTTCTTTTTAATACACTGTACTTACACACATATAGATATTTAATTTGTTTTAAAACTCCTCTTTTCTCTTTATTTTTAAAGCTATTATTTTTATATCTGTCATACAACACACACCAATAAGTTTTAATCTTACCTTTTGTGTTTAAAGTGCGGTTATACGCCGGAATATATGGTATATATTATTATAAATAGTTTAAAAATGGTAATAGTGTTTTTAATATAACAAGAAGAAAAACGATATGTAAAGAAACTAAGGTATAAAAATAACTCATTTTTCTTGTGTTTGAATTAAAAAGGCATTGTTTATGTGTAAAACGCCTTTTTGCATTACATATAAACCTGTTTCAAATTAGATATTCAAGAAGGTACATAATATAATTCTTGATAAGAATCCGTTTCGACGACCATGTATTTAGGGTTATATAGGGAAAGAAACAGCACAAAAATTTAGAAACATATTTTATTGAAAAACTCTGAAAAAAAAACACGTATGTACAATATATTTGGATGCCCTAGAATTAATTCTATTTACGTTATTATCTTTGTTAAAAAAGTGCAAAAATAGATTTATTATTTCCTATTAAAGTTCTTCACTCTGTGATATATAAACAAAGACTATATTTATTTAAATTACACGTTCTTTGAAAAATTCAGGACATTTCAAACGTTCATCTTGTTTTGACGCACTTAATTGAAACAAGAATTGTCAATCAGCGCAGCTGTGTCTTGCTGTCTTTATAAAAAGTTCACACTCTTGATACAATATCATTTTTTATATATAAAAAAAAACGAATAATCTTTTGAAATTCTACTTCAAGATATGTTCATATTGCACCACGTACGTACAGATGAGTTAATAAAATGAGTACGTTATAATATATAATTCACGCATATCTAAAAATCTCTCTCTCTCTTTTCAATTTCACCATAAATCTATCAACTTTGAAAACCCTATACAAAAAAAAGCAATTATATATCTCTATTAAAACATACTGCTAAGAAAATAGAACTTTGTTCAACTTCGACAAATGAATCCACGTTTGAACGTGAAAATTTTTAATGAAATATATTGTTCGATCTTTTGATTTTCTTAAGAAATGGAGGGAGTTGTTCACATCCATATTATCAAGAATGAAATGCGTAATTATTAGTAAATAGTTAAATATTGTCATATATTTACATGCACTACTTTATGTTAGTAGCCAGTTGTATTGAGCAAAAAAATACATTCACGAAAAATATGTAGATTCTAAATTTAGGCTTAGAAAGTTGTTACTTATAAATATTCTTTTTATCTTCCTCACATGCGACTACTTAAGTGCAATATCCATCTCAAACATACGCTCAAATGAACTGGAGAAGAGTACTGGATTTGTATGCGTAATCAAAAGTTCGTTGAAGCATACATTCCGATTGTGGTATGAGGTAATTGATACACGAAGAAAGCTTTAACTCAGATGTTGGTTTAACCCAAAAAGGGGAACACTCCTCCAGGGGGTGCAGTGATGGCGATGGGAACTTCGCTGGTGGTGGTTGCAGTTATTGTTGTCTCATACAAAGATGTGCTGGTCACCGTTCGGAATTTCGTACTGATGGCGTTGTATATCAGGGTATAGATTCTCGTACTGAGGCTTGTAGCAGTTGTTACGGTTGTGTAGGTGGACGTCACGGTGCTATACTGAGGAGGTGGAGCCAGGGGCAAGGGACCTGTACCTCCTAGCTGCGAACCACCTCCCAAGAGCTGCTGCAACTGGTTTTGCTGTTGGAATAACTGGGTATTAAGATAAGGTTCTACGGTGGTGGATAGAGATGTCATCGTTTTTTCCGTAGTGGACACCGATTCAGAAAGGGTTCTTGTCCTCGTTCTACGGCCGTCATAGAAACTTACAACTTTCGTGCTGTAAATGGTGTCGGTGTGAATATATGTCGAGGTTTTCGTTATGGTGGAGTACAAAGTAGCAGCCTTATTAAGTTGCTGTAAGCCAAGATACACAGCTGCTAAGGGATTTTGTTGCAGAGCCGCTCCCAGAGACAACAGCGAATTGGATAAATCATTAGCATTGCTTCTTGTTTGGTCATAAGGTACTACGGCTTGTTCCCTGCCACTTCCAGATGCTTGAAGACCATTGGGTACTGCTGTTTGAATAATCTGCTGTCGAGGAGATGGTTGAAGTTGCACTGCTCCGTCCAGCAGTCCAGCAACTTGATCAGGGGATTCATCAAATTCAGTGTCGGAGATTTCGGTGTGCAGAACAGTCATATCAGCTGCTGGTAAGGTTTTGTATCCAGTGATTAGTTTCAGAATGAAGAAACTTTCTGTCACTGTGTGGTAAGAAGTGGTGTCATTCTCCAAGACAGGCACAACGGATGTCTTCAGCATGCGTTCGGTTGTGGTATAGGTTCTCGTAACAACCACATGTGGTGGCGCATCCTCATCCAGTGGACTTATGGTAGCAAAAATGGCATTGTTATTGGCGGGTGATATATCGTGAGCATCAATGAAGCCACCGCCTTCTGAAGCGAATCCATGTCGGGTCTTCGGAACACTCGTGGTGATGGTGAGTGTCCGCACAGATTTCCTTCGGCCCACATGAAGGGTGACTTCACTGGTAATGGTGGTTTTCTCATACACCACTTTAGCTGGATCAACAGCGGGATTATGGAGGGGATCGTATTCTTCTAGTAATTCATCTTCGGGGTCGAAGGTGTTTTCATGAGGTGTTACCAGATCGCTAACGTCGTCGTTTCGGACAGTCAGCTTGACTTTGAATCTATTCAATCGAACCTATATATAAAAAAATTGAACATATTATTTCATTACGTTATTTAACAAACAATGTAGAAATATAGTAAATTATAGAAATATATAAAATTAATCCAAAAAAATTACTATTTTTTCAATCAATAATGGTCTTTGATCATAGTTTAACTTTTAAAATACATTATCGAGATACATATAACTATTTGTCAAATAAATAACGGATTATTACCCGTGTACCTGTAGCAACGTGAAATTTTTCAACTTCTTTCTGGTCAATTTAATTCTTATATATTGATTAAATTCTATAGGATATCTATGTTAGCCAGTTACAAAAGCTAGCTTTAATTTCACAGACAATATAAAAAGGAATTATATTATACAGATTGAAATGTAATTGTTTTAAGTTTTCATTTAAAAGAATACATTTTTAAATCTTTGAAATTTAAAATTTTTATTCGATATTTATTGTCAAGTCGTCAAGGAATGATAAATCATTTTTTTAGAATTTTAGAAAAAAAGTTTTTGGACCTTTTCGGAATTTTCAATGTAGAAGAATAAAATTGATATTACTGTAAAATCCGGCATATAACGTGAGCACAAAAACACTATGAACACTGAACACTATGAACACAAAAAATAAGATCGAAACTTAAGGGTGCGTGTATAAAAGCGGGAGCTTTAAAAATAACAAAAGAGATGAACGTAAAAAATTTTCTTCTACGTGTATCGAAATACAGTTTAGTTAAAAGAAACGACTTGCCTTATGAACTAAAATAATTGAATATAGTTCTAGAGAGAAGTATATTATTTCTTCAAGAGTCTAGGATTAATACCTAGAATAAATAACTTCAAAACATAAAAGCAGTGCATACTAATATTTCAGATTTCTTCGTTAAAAAAGGCGAATATATCTAAAAATTAAAAAAATCAGCGGTAAAGTATATGTGCGCGTTATACGCCGGATTTTACGGTACTTTTATAGTGCAAAGGATAATTTAAACAATTCATTAACTAACTAATCAAATTAAAGTACTTGATTAATTTCTGGAATAATTATCCATTATGAAATCCGATATTTTTGAAGAATTATGTAGAGAATGATCTAAACAGTCCATCTTTGAAATTTTATTCGAACCTAGCCATTGCTTCCACTAGTACACCCCTAGTACACTTTGCCTATGTAATGACTCCTCAGTGCTATATATATATGCATGATTATTTGAAGCCTGTTGTCCTCTCATAACTTTGGTAGTTTAGAGTTCGGAAAATGCGCTTCTTCTCCTAGAAGACTTTATTACTACTTTGCCTGTGCATCTGTCGCAGGGAAATGGCGAAATTGGGAATTTCATCAAATCCCTAAGAGATGTGTTAAAATAACGTCTCTTCAAGTTCATTTTCCTGATGAAAGTAAGTGATTTTATCAAGTACCTGAACTGTTTCAGTGAAATGATGAAATGAGTTAGTCAGGATTTGCATTGGCCAAATGCTATACAGGGGAGGGGGAGACACTTGGAGGTCGAGTCCTTGTATTTCCTAACCATACAGGTAGTACTGTCGATACCCTCAATATCAACCCCATATCTTTAAAAAAATGGCACCATAGGATTGATATTTTAGTGCGCAAACAACCGAGAGGAAAGATGTTATAAGTAAAAAAAACAGCCTATTTTTTCTAATTATATTTGTTAATTAGTTTCAAATAAACAATTTGTATTTCATTGACTATTGTTGTATTACTTACTTCTACGTTTAATAATGCACCTTATTTGTTAAATAAATACTTTTAAGCTCTTGACAATATTGTTTCATCATTTCACTGAAACAGCTCAGGGATTCGTTCAAATCCCTTACTTTTATCACGGAAATCCCCTTGAAGAGACGTTATTTTAACATCTACCGTCAAGTGATTTGATGTACCCTTAGGGATTTCATAAGATTCCTAATTTCATCATTTTCCTGCAACACACAATCCATTGTCTCTCCCAAACGTTTGGTAAATGACTGGAGAGTGAATGTACCGGTATTTATCATCCGCTTCTATTTTAGATCAACATTGGTAATGCGTACAAATAGCATGATTTGCCATACCCTAAGAAAACTCTCGATTATTCTTTCACTTAATGTCGAGGCATGTAGCATTGGCTGTATTGCTAGTCGACAGAAATAGTATTTATCTTATCAACTTTCCACTGAGCAGAATGTTGCATTAACACTCATTTCATACTTGCAATATGTGTTATCTCCAGGGACGACTTAAGGCATGGGCCAAAATGGGCTCAGGCTCAAGGTTGTGGCCAGGGACGTATTAAGGCTTAGGCCAACTGGGCCCAGGCCCAGAGCCTCGCCCTCAGTGGGGGCCTCTCATTTCGTTCTCGACTCTCTCTTAATAATATCATCATCGGGATAATTTTAATGGTCAAATCTTATTCTTGCATATATTCTCCGAAAAACAGGGATTTCAAACTGTATGTCAGCTGGCAAAAGTGGTAAGACTGTATTATTATGTAATGACCGTTGCCCATGTCTAGGTCTAAGCCTAATACCATAAACAACCATTTACCTCATTTAGTAGAAATTGGCCATCGTTTGAGCCGGTCTGTGCCTAGGTTTTTGAGATTGTGAATCGTGCACATTTATTTGTTTCAAATTACCGTTTGGACAAGTATTTGAGAATGTATGCTATATACTGTCTACTTTTCAAGACCTCATGTATGGTCTACTTTTGCATAGGGGCCCTGGGCCTCAAAAGTTTTAAGATTTCTCTGGGCTCATAGCCTCAAAGAATCTTAAGACGTCCCTGGTAGTGGCATAGGTAGGGGGCTTAATCTCGTTCTCGACTCGGCCTCAGTAAGATAATCCGAATAGCTTGCATCGTCAAATGCTATTCCCGGATATATTCTCCAGAAATCGAGGAAATTTGGACTCTACGTCAATTGACAATAGTGGCAAGACTACATTATTATGGCATGTCCATCGTCCGTGTCTAGGTCTATACCTACCACCATACACCATTACTAACTCGAAAGGTGGCAGTTGGTCACCTGAGTTTGTGAGAATGTGAAGCAGATATATTTATTTGTTACAGGTTACCGATTGTAAGAGTATTCGAAAATGTATGGTACATACTGTCTACTTAAAAGAATTGCAGGTGGGACCTACTTCTGAATAGAGGCCCAGAGTCTCAAGAAATCTTAAGACGTCGCTGATAGCCAGCAGTGAATTATTTAAAGCTACAAGCTTAAGAAAATGAATCATTTGAAAAACTGAATATTGAAGCATCATATTCTACAAAAATTATAGTTTATAATCATAATTTATTACAATTTATTGATTCAAAACTGTTTGCTCCATTGAAAAGGATTTATCAACGTAAATTAATACACAAAAATTCATTGTGACCAAATATCCGGTTCAGTCTAGTTCGGTTCAATTTATCAATAACACTAACGATACCACCCACTTAATATTATACAATATTTCCGTTGGATAGACTTTTATTTTATCATACGAATGGCCATATATCCAATCAAATAATCAAATATTGAATATAAATTATTTCTTCGGTTATTTTCAAGGTGACATATATGCCCTTTTCAAGGATATCCTACTCCACCTATAGCATTTAAATTCACGAGAAATACTACAAAATGGGCTTGTCCCAACTTACATAGCGTACTAATTACTTAAAAACACTTATTTTCATTCGCCTTTCACTTTTACTTTAACAATACTCTTTTTGATTCCATTTTAATAAAATCAACATGATTTAGAAAAGATGTCTACGTGCGTGGAAGCTGCTAGTGATACAGAAGAAATTCACAAGATGAAAAAAAACTGTTTAAATATATTCTCCTATTTAAAATTAGTATTCTGTACACGTGCATTAATTATAAGCGATAAAAGATATGGTTTCCTTGTTCCAGTTTTAGGTATGAGAAGAAAAGGTTAATCTTGTAGCAAATTTTTAAAATACGAAATATTCTCCACTAAGAATGATAAGAAATTCCATTACAGGCTTTCTAATTTTTCAACGAGGTAATCATATAAATAGTAACTGAAAAGTATCTAACATCTATTGAGTTAAAAAATAGTGGCGTATTTCTAAGAGAAAACTGCTGGTCTTTAGCGTTTTTTTTATTTTGCATCAAGAGCTTAAGCCTAAACCTAAGCTAAATTTTATTAAATTTACTTGTTTTGTTAGTAACCTTCGAGTGCATGAGGAAGATAATTCTTATTTTAATAATTAAAACTCACAATATTAAAAAAATTAATTAAATAAACAAACTGAAGTATTAAAAAACCTCACAATAAATTACAATGTTCAAAATAAAGTATTACAGAAGATTTAATTTCAGTAGCTCAAAATTTGTTTTCTAAAGAAATAAACACTCGTATTCCATTTCACGCATTTTTTTCTTGCGAAAATCATTTTACATTTAGTACGATTTAACTTATTATTTTTAAAATATAGTTTACAATGTTAGATGCAAAAACAACATAATTTTATTCTAAGAATTAAGGAAGAAAGGCAAAGAAAATATATTTAAAAAAAATAGAAATGCTTTCTTCTTTGGTGAAAAGTAATTATTTTAGATTTTTATAAGAATAATTTAAAATAGTAATTTCTTTTGATAAATAGGGATAAAATTTATAGTTTTCTTTTCCTCTATTATGTAGATAAACATGTATATCTACAGGTTCTGCCTAATTATTCGATTTGTTTTGCTAAGTATCAATTACTTGTAAAACAATAAATTTTGTTGCTAGAAAAGAATATGCACCTTTCTCTAAATATTAAAAGTTTAAAACATAAATAGTCAGTGACTGATCGGAAAATACATTTATTGTCTATTTTTTTAGGCAACGTATATCCGTTATAAGTATGAAATCAGTGCTTCTCAAACTTCCAGTATTTGCGACCCAATCTTCAATTACAATTTTCATCGCCGCCCATACAATAATAAAGTCTTGATAATGATGTAATAAAGATGTACTTTGACGCTAAAGTTACAATATGACCTAAATTGTTCACTCTACAAATTATCAAGGTAAGTATTAAGTTTGGTATATATGTTACTTTTAAAAAGATTAATAATATTAATAAGATTAATTACATAATTTTTATATTAATATTAATTTGAATTAATAATTAATCAAAATATTTTAATAAAACGATTTTCCAAACTACTTACGTTGATATTTTTAAAGTTAGGTGGCACACAGTTTAAGTAAATCAAAACTATAAGAAAATTGCTTTTGAAGATATAAATTCAGAAAACACATTCATTTTATTAATTGCTACACATTTGAAGTGAAATTTTTTAAATGCGAATATTTTTTAATATGAAATTTGTAGGAGACGTATTTTTAATTAATGTGTCCTGCGATCAATCATTTTTTTCTTATCTTAGCTATTTTTAAAATAAAGCAAAACAACTTGTTTTTTTCAAAGAATTAACATTAAAAGTCCTTCTTGAAATCCCAAATTCACAAATTATTTTTAAAGTAAAGCGGAATAAAATAACATAAAACAAAAGAAAGATACCATCTTAATATGTATAAATAACATATTTTTTATTGTAATTTTTTTAACGTTAAATAAATGTTATTCTATTTTTATTTGCCCAATTCAAAGTCGTCTACAGCATGATAAATGATAAAACTAGTTTGTCGCTGTCAGATATTTGCAACAGAAATAAAACTTTAGGGACATTTGGTGATGGTAATTTTTTAACAGCCACACCAGGTCAAAAAATAGCCTAATTAAACTTTAAAATTAATGCAGGTGAACAACGCGATAAAGCATAAGCTCTCAGTGATGGATATTTATACATGGAGCACTTAAGAGTCATGGCTGCATGACTCAGATGACTTTTGCTCAGGTATTTATACTTCTGCTCCACTTTTCAACAGCCGATAAAAAACTATACGTCTTTCAAATTCAATCAGAGGTCAAAATATAGCTGGCTTTACTTTCTGAATTTTTGTAGAATTTCATCACCAAAGTATTTGATTGACTTTTAAGGTTTCTATATTTTAAATAAATCATATTGCTGAATTTAATATTATGAAAAAAATAATTTCTTTTCGACCGTTGCTGATCTTATGCAATAAACCAGCTCTTTCGTAAATTTATAAGATTTGCTCATGTTTTCGTTATTTTGTTCTGAAGGATTTTATTTAGATATTTCGAGCCAATCCATATTTGTTTTCTGAAGTTTCTAATACATTGGCATAGCTTAATCGAAAACTTATTATTTTTGTCTTCGAAAATGAGGTTTTTTTCGGCCCCCCTCTCGGAGGGAAAAATCTTTCGAAAATGCATCGAAATTCCTTCGGGGCCGTTTTTCAGATATGACTGCCTTGTTAGTGGAACTGATGCGCAAGTTGGGGCCCCTGTAGCTTGAGGGCCCAGTATCACTGATACAGTGGTAGCTACGTCCCTGTTCTAATACAAATATGCTAATAATGAAAGTGAATTACATTTTTTAACTTAGAACATAACAGTATTCTTAGAAGCTTTCGAAAAGGGAAAATATCATAAATTACTCTCCTTCCTATAATGAAAACATCCCCAATCTTACTGTAGCTGACATGGTTTTAAACTTAAAGTACATCGAATTTGGACTTAAAATATTTTTCTAATTTAGTTAAGATATCCGACCACCCTAAAATTGTGAACTCTGCCAAAAATTGCCATTTTTTATGATTTTATTTTATAAGCCATCTTATTAGCTTTATAAAAATACCAGGCTTATTATTCTGCATTTACTAGAACAAAAACTACAAGTGTTTTAGTAAAGGCAGATGCCACTACTTTAAGCAAAATGTCATGCTTTAAAATGCGTTTTACTCGAAATGTGTTGTTTTGAAAATAATTAGCTGAAATTTTTTGCGTATGTTCTGTATAACAGCAGAAGTGTTTTAACCTTCAGATTTATCAATCACTGTTTTATTACAAAATTTACAGTCACTTATGTGAATATAATCACTGTTTTATAATAACTAAGGTATAATATAATCACTGTTTTATAATAACTAAGGTATAATATAATCACTGTTTTATAATAACTAAGGTATAATATAATCACTGTTTTATAATAACTAAGGTATAATATAATCACTGTTTTATAATAACTAAGATATAATATAATCAATGTCATATAATAACTAAGATAAAGTAATCTGGTTTTTGTAAAAATTAAAATATCTCTTATACTGAAAGCCATTTCAAAAATGAATAGCAAAGCAGCAAATCAAAACTGAAAATTTGTTCATTTACCATTTGTACAGAATGGGCCTCATTGATGTAATTTTTTGTAAATGTTTACCCATTTTTTTCTATTTTAGTAATAATAATTTCTTTTCCTATTCTTAATTTTAGCATATTTTTCTTAAAATGTACTAAACAAATCTAAAAGCCACAAAAAATTCCCATAACCCCATTTTTTTTAAAAAAAAAAATAAATTGTCGCAAGTAGTCGGTTACATTAAGTTGCTTTCCTTTCTTTCAAACTGAGCATATTTTCCATATACCTCTCAAATTGAGATTTTATAGCTTGTTCAGTTAAATTAAAAACTACAGATGAGTTATTAGTCTGTCTCTGGTTACATGGGAACTCTGGAATTGATAACACTAGTTGTAAATAAAGCTAGATTTCATTAATTTTTGTTTTACGAAATAAGCTGATTTTGCTGATCAAATATAGTAATAAAAAATAACATTTCAGTTAACATATATTCATCTTCTAAAAATGTACTTTCCAAAACGTCGTTTCCATTAATAAAAATATGGGAGTCAGTAGAATTCCTCAAAAATATAAATTTAATTAGAGCAGAGCTTCTTAAAGTGTAGGGCGCCCCCTTAGGGAGGGGGTGATAATCCTACCAGGAGGAACCGAAAAGAGCGTATCGAAAAGTAGAAAATAAGATTATTTAAAAAGCATTAGTTTACTGAAAGGAAACAAAACAAAATACAATCTGACATAATAAAAAATAAAATAAATATTTACACTGATATAATATACTTATAAGCGTATCAGTACTGCACAATGTGTTCATCATTAATTCATCAATAATTAGTTAATAACGTTTTATACTTATTAATGACAACCAGGGCTTGTCATATACAAAATTCAAAACTGATTTTCATAATTTATATGGTTTACAATTAAAGTCGTATTGTAGTTTTAGTGTCAAAACACACTATTATTGAATTCAATACATTGCTATTATATGAAAGGGGGTGTGATGAAAATTATGATTGAAAATTAAGCCGCAAATATTTAAAGTCCGAGAAGCACTAAATTAGAGAAAGTTTGAGTCGTTGAATCGATCTGTTCGTTGAAAGGAAAATGAACAAAGTAAAATCAAAAAGTACTCAAGGATCATGCAAGGATTTACTACTCGTCTGTAAAAGAAGAAGCAAGTTCATTGATAGAGACGTTGAGTAATATTGGCTTTAAAGAAATGGCAAATAGAATAACCAAAAAATAATTGATAATTTTTTTACCAGTATTTTCAAGTAACGAAATCAGTATGATCAGTCTTTTCCAATATTTTTCTGTTCAAATTGTTTGATAAAAGTATATCTGTGTTTTTGAATGTAGAGTCCTTATCCTTTTTAATTAGTACCAGGTAGACCTGATGATAGTGAAAAAAAGAAAGATACAGAGAGAAAGAGGATAAAGAACAAAAAAAAGGGCAGGAAAGGAGAGAGAAAAGGAAGGAAAGAGAAGACACATGCACGTGAAAAATAACTAGATATAGAGAAAGGAAATAAGAGAAATAAAGAAGAGAGAGAGAAATAAAATAGGAAAGAAAGAAAATGAGAAAGAAAGAAAAAGAATGAAAGAGAAATAAAGAAAGAGAATGAAAGAGAAACAAAGAAAGGGAATGAAAGACAGAAAGAGAGAAAAGAGACATACACAGATAGAGAGATAAGAGAGAGAGAACGAAAGAAAGAAAAGAAAAGAGAGATAGAAAGAGAAAAAGAAAGGAAAAGAGAGAGAACGAAAGAAAGAAAAGAAAAGAGAGATAGAAAGAGAAAAAGAAAGGAAAAGAGAGAGAACGGGGAAGAAAATAAAGAGAAAGAGATAAATTATTGTTACCAAAGTCATTAATTTTTTTTTCTGATCATTTACATGAAATATTAGTCCTGCTCTCTCTAAACGTTAAAATTTCAGGGGGCAAAATTATATTCATTTGTAAGAGTTCAGTCTCAATTTTTTTTTGTATTATTTTTTGTTGTATTTTATTCTAATCTATGAGTATAGATTAGAATAGAATAAAATATTATAAGAACAGAGAACAATTGCATTTATTTTAGTATTTAATACAGTTTTTAGATGTAAAAAAATGGGAGGAACAGAAGAGAGAGTAAGTTGTGAAAAAAAATATTATCATATTGTCAAAATATCAATAGTCATTACCGTACCTGACAACGGTGTCGGAAGCAGAACCGGTAGAGGAGAGTTAAATTGATCAAAATAATGTAATAACAACATAAATTTTTTTAAAGTCAATTCCTACTTAGATCAACAAAGAAAATTTTTATTTTAGCTACTTTTTATTAAATAGTTACAATTAATATAAATATGTATATACATTGGACAGAATCACAACATTAAGTGATAATTAATTTTTATTACTTATCATTAAAGTATTGTATTGTCATACAAAACAATCGCGTACATAAAATTTCAGTTCAACTGAATGCCTTAAAACGTGGGGAAAAAACCTTTTCAAGTTTTGACACAAGTCACCAAAAGGGTCGCTAAGTCGCCAACGTGGCTGTATTTGTAATTCTTTAAATAATTAGTTTTAATCAATTAGTTTTTATTAATTATAATTAAATTATTGCATTTTCATCCAAAATAATCATGTAAACAAAATTTCAGCTCAATGGAGCGCTTTAAAATGTATTTTATTAACGATTGAAAATTCCACCAAGATAAATAAATAAATAGAGAGTGTAAGTTAATAGTAGGAATTGAAAACTAAGATAACCATTTAAAATCATACAGTTTCACACGCACATTCGTTTATCAAACTTTGTATTCAAAATTTAGAATTATTCAACAGATGTTTGATTTTTCTCTGAAATATAAGACAATTTAAATGTAGATATATACATTCCTTTTTTATACATGGATTGTATAAAAAAAAGGATTAATTTAAATAGAGAAATAAATAGTGTATTACAGTAATACCCCGAACTTAAACGCGATAGTGACTGAGTGATAATCGCGTAAGTCGGGGTATAATTTCCCATATAAATACATGTAAATTATTTTTAGTTGGACTCAGGTGTCGTCCTCGTCACTTGACCATGGTTCAAAATTACGAGGTCCGCCGCCGAAAGCCCACGTGTAGCTGAACAGTGAGGCGTTAATATTCAATCACTCACTTTACAAAGTATCAGTTTTGGCCATCAGAAATCAGACACTTAGTATTTGCTAAGATAATACTTAGAAACAAAAATAAAGATATCAATTTCATTCTGAATAATAGAAAAATAGTTTATGTCTCGGCAGCAATTGGATTTTTAAAATAAACATAAACGGGTAGATTTTTGGCCTGTGTAAAATCATTGACTTTCATTTCAAAAATCGATAATTATTTTTGCTTTAAAAATGTTAATATGGAGGAACACAGAAAAAAAACTATACCTTTTTTTAAAAATTTAATTATATCGTACTAATTGTGGTAAATAGAAAAGTGAAGGAGATGAAAACATGCGTGAAAAAGTGATACGTAAAAAGAAAGAGAGGAAATACTTAAAATCAAACAAATGTGGATAAATGTAAACAGAATGAAATACATGGTAGTTACACATTTTTGGAATACATTCACTAAGGCATTAAAAATTGCAAACATATTCTTAGGGGAGGAGGTCATGGCTTCTTATTTAAAGCTAAAATTATCATTTGGTATTTTCAAATTTATTTTTCTTTCAAAATGGTGAATGTAAACAGCTCTTGAATGGAAGGATGCAAATTCATTAGTGAATCTTTAAAAACTACCATTACATTGAAAAACATTCTGAAATTATGGAGATCTGACCCATGTGTACTTTTCAACATATTCTTGTAAATTATCCTGACGTTTCATTTATGGACCATTGTGCATTTGGTTAGCTGAAAGTCATTATTTCTCGACGCACTCTGGAAAGTAGATAAGTCAATATTCTTTAGCGTTTCACGAAGGTATCTTTTTTCATGAAAAGCACGAGGGAATGAGTGAGTGTTTATGAACATCGCACTAAAACAATATTGGGGAAACTGGAGATGGACTTCGTGTTTTTAAACCGTGGTCAAGGGACGAAGACGACACCTGGGCTGGCACATCACTCTCTTAACTTCCATACCTCACCAACATGAAGACTTTGAGCCTTGACAGATTTAACATGCACCAGTCCTTCTACATGATGAGTCGTTGCACATCAGGATACGAACCTATGATGTGACAATGCGAACCACTAGTTAGTAGCATGATCATTAGGAAACTACAGCCATAGGTTTGTGACAATGATCACTAGTCTATCACGGCCATGAGTTTGTGATCATGATTACTAGTCTATCACGGCCATGAGTTTGTGATCATGATCACTAGGCTATCCGGGCACAAGTTTGTGACAATGATCACTAGGCTACCCGGACACAAGTGTGTGACACTGATCTATAGGCTACCACCGCCACAAGTTTATGACAATGATCACTAGGCTACCCCAGGCTCAAGTTTGTGACAATTATCATTAGGCTACCCCAGCCACAAGTTTGTGACAATGATCACTAGGCTACCCCAGGCTGAAGTTTGTGACAATGATCACTAGACTACCCCAGCCACAAGTTTGTGACAATGATCCCTAGACTACCCCAGCCACAAGTTTGCGACAATAATCACTAGGCTACCCCAGGCTGAAGTTTGTGACAATGATCCCTAGGCTACCCCAGCCACAAGTTTGTGACAATGATCCCTAGGCTACCCCAGCCACAAGTTTGCGACAATAATCACTAGGCTACCCCAGGCTGAAGTTTGTGACAATGATCCCTAGGCTACCCCAGCCACAAGTTTGTGACAATTATCCCTAGGCTACCCCAGCCACAAGTTTGTGACAATGATCCCTAGACTACCCCAGCCACAAGTTTGTGACAATGATCCCTAGGCTACCCCAGCCACAAGTTTGTGACAATGATCCCTAGGCTACCCCAGCCACAAGTTTGCGACAATAATCACTAGGCTACCCCAGGCTGAAGTTTGTGACAATGATCCCTAGGCTACCCCAGCCACAAGTTTGTGACAATGATCCCTAGGCTACCCCCAGCCACAAGTTTGCGACAATAATCACTAGGCTACCCCAGGCTGAAGTTTGTGACAATGATCCCTAGGCTACCCCAGCCACAAGTTTGTGACAATTATCCCTAGGCTACCCCAGCCACAAGTTTGTGACAATGATCCCTAGACTACCCCAGCCACAAGTTTGTGACAATGATCCCTAGGCTACCCCAGCCACAAGTTTGTGACAATGATCCCTAGGCTACCCCAGCCACAAGTTTGCGACAATAATCACTAGGCTACCCCAGGCTGAAGTTTGTGACAATGATCCCTAGGCTACCCCAGCCACAAGTTTAGACAATGATCCCTAGGCTACCCCAGCCACAAGTTTGCGACAATAATCACTAGGCTACCCCAGGCTGAAGTTTGTGACAATGATCCCTAGGCTACCCCAGCCACAAGTTTGTGACAATGATCCCTAGGCTACCCCAGCCACAAGTTTGTGACAATGATCCCTAGACTACCCCAGCCACAAGTTTGCAGCGACAATAATCACTAGGCTACCCCAGGCTGAAGTTTGTGACAATGATCCCTAGGCTACCCCAGCCACAAGTTTGTGACAATGATCCCTAGGCTACCCCAGCCACAAGTTTGCGACAATAATCACTAGGCTACCCCAGGCACAAGTTTATGACAATGATCACTAGGCTACTCGAGCCAAAAGTTTGTGACAATGATCACAAGGATACCGTGGCCACGAGTTAATGATCATAATCACTAGGTTACCACAACCACAGGTTTGTGACAATGATCACTAAGACGCCCCACCCACAAGTTTGTGATCAAGATCACTAGGGTACCGCGGCCATATTCAAAGCACGATGCAGGTCCCTTTTAGTCCAGTAAGTAAGTTATTAGATCGAAAAGTTGAAAAATAAATTTGACATTTTTAAAATAATTATTCTAAATGCAAAAATAAACAAACAAAATAAAATAAGTGAGATAAAATAAAATAATAAGAAACGTTAAAAAAATGTGCAAACACTAGCTTGTATAATACTCTGTATAAATTCATTACAATAAAAACACAATAAAATAATTTTCGCAACCATGCAATGCAAAGTTTACACGTACTAAACCAGATATAAATTAGACATATATAATAATACAAGAAATAAGAATTACTTACAGTAGGAGTGTTTCTTCTTGGAAGTACATATCGGAATCTAGGAGGCAATCTTCTAGTGTTCTGTGACTCTGGGACAGTATTTTCGTCTTCAGGTGGGACATCCGTAGCCAGTGTAGGCCGGAACCTCCTCGATAATCTGTACGATGATCTGGACAGGGTCTTTTCCAGAGATTGCGTGGGTCGGGTCGTTTGGCGGTTATGGGGAACATTATCGGGTAACTTGAAGGAAGACTGGAGCACGGTGTTGGCATTGAGTGGTTCGTCCGTTCTCCTGTCTGCTTCTCTGTTAGGTGGAAGAGTATAGTGAGTCTAAGTGAATTGTTTTACAAAAGTCGCTATCACATTAAAATACCCCTTTATTAAATCATGACATTGTTTTAAATGGCTAAACACCTTATAGTCCAACTGTAACGGGTCCTATTCGGGTTTTCTACTAATCTTCTTGGGTAAAATACTCTTTTTATTTTTGATTTCAGTTTAAAACCGTTTTCCCCGTAGAGAGGACTTAGGTTTATGTAAATGAGAGCTTCTATTTAAGTGCTAATCGTGGAGTAGGTGAGAAGATGGTTGAAATTTGAGAATGAGAAGAAAGCATAGCGTTAGCGACTGGTGGTCGTACTTAGTATTGCTAATTCAAGAGGAAAGATTAAAAAAGTGTTGAAGCAAGAGTGCTCAGGATAATAGATAAGTTCTCTTATTTCTATTATAACTAAATTAATAAGTTTGTTTGCCCCTTGGGTTTAGTTATTTAAGTGCGTTCTTAGTTAAGGTAACTGGGACGTCTGCGAGAAGGAAAAATGAACTTTTTGTACACCAAATTTAAATGGTACTCAAATTAAAAGCAACGGAACTAAAATTTTTAAATTGAATTATCTGAACATTTATGCACCTGTTAATGTAAAAAAATTCCATTTTAAATTACAATTAAATCTGTGTATGAGCAATAAACAATCAACAACTATTTTTTTTTATTTTCGAGACATGTTCTTACCTTTAGGTACAATTTGCATAAAACCCACTGCATATATAGCTATAAAATTTTACAGAGTTCTTGCAAACATAACAATCTATAAAACGAATGAAATAAAATTTAAAAAAAATAAATTTATAAAAATTTTAAAAAACTTTTAAATTGAGTGATTCAAATTTCCTTTAAATTTTACGCAGAAATTGCGCTAAATCTAAAATTTGTGGATGTTTATTTGAAAACGAATTCATTCACTTTTTTGAAAATTTGTGGATCTTATAATATGCAAAATATCAGCAATATAGGTAAAGTAGATTTTGAGAAAAGTGTACCGGAATGAGAAACAAAAAATGCATTTGGAGAAAATTGCAAATAAAGATATTTTCATCTATGATTTGAAAAATAATACTTTTTAATGTAATTCTAGATTATTTATAGAAGTCTTTTTAATTACTCTTTCTTTACTTCATCAACACCTGTTGTCAACGATTCACACCGTCTTCCGTTTAAAATACCAAAAATTTATGTCTATAAGTTTTAGTATTTTTACTTCACTTTGAACATCATCATTACAGGACGTTACAGAATTCCTTATACATTTTTTTATTGTTATAAAAATACACAAAGAAAATGTCTTTGATTAATTAAAAAAGTTAATTTGAGGTCTTATTAAAATGGAACTCTGTTTTTAAAAATTATAACAAAAGAATCTCTATTTTTACTCAAACATATGAATATTTATTTTAAAGTAAAACCAATAGTTATAAACATATAGAGTTTTATTCATGAATATTCAAATGTTAACAATAAGCAGTTAGGAAAAATGAAATGTATTTTACATGCAGTGCACTTAATTTAGAATAATCCTGAAGATCCACTTTGTACTAAATACACTTGATTTATAATTTAAGAACTACACTGAGTATTTATTAACGTAAAACTAAACATAATTAACCTTTCAAAAACCCAAAAAATTTTAATTTTGTAACTAACGATTTAAAATATCCGTAATTTTTGCTGAAAAAATGTAGAATTTTCAATAAATTTGAACATGTAATACAAAAAAATTACATTCTTTGTATAGAAAAATTAGTGTTTTACAATACATATTATATACAAAATGAATTTTGAAGAAAGTGTACCTGAATCATACTTACATCACATTTGCTTACAATTTTAAAATTCAATTTTCTAGCATTCTATTTATCACATTTTCATAAATAATGCATCTATGGATGCAGAAAAGTTCTCTCTATTTTTTAAAAGTAAAATAATAAAATGCAAAATTTTTAAAGCAGTATATCACTTCCCAGTTATATGAAGTTGATAAAGTCTATTAAGTGAAAAAAACAACAAAATTATTTAGTCCCCCTCGGCTAGTAACGAAGATCAAATGCATCTTCAAAGTAGAATATTCTTAAATGACATCGATTTGTTCTTCAAATAAACTCCTGTTTGTGAACACCATGAAGGAAGCATCATAGAGTTGAATGAAATTTAATACACAGTTGAGTGGTAATGATACAAATAAATGATTATACATTTTCAAACCAAACAAACAATTAAAAGAGATAGAAATTAGTATTTTGTGTGGCCACCACGCGCCGCAATAAGAGCTGCTACACGACGCGGCATGGAGTTAAACAAATTTTGAATATCTGCCTGCTGAAGAGTATTCCATATTGTTTGTATACGCAACCAAAATTCGTCTATCGAAACAACAGGACGTAGATCCCGAGCGAGACGCCCCCCAACGATATTCCACACATGTTCAATCGGTGACATATCCGGCGAATACGCAGGCCAAGGAAGAAGCAGTACCTGCTGCGAATCAAGATAGGATTTGACAGTCTTGGCGACATGTGGACGGGCATTTTATCCTTCTGGAATACAGCCCCTGGCAATCCTTGCAGGAAAGGAATATCTTGGGGCTGTAAAACTTCGTTTATGTATCGGGTACTGTTTAAATTGCCCACAATTCGTAGCAATTGTGATCGTCCATGATATGCTATGGCACCCCAGACCATAACTCCGGGTGTTCATCTACTGTGGCGTTCGATAATGCACTCCGGAATGTGCCGTTCATCGGCATAGCGCCTGACACGAATTCGGCCATCATGGTGCCACAAATTAAAGCGGGATTCGTCAGAAAAGACGACCTGCTGCCAATCAGCACGCCAGCTCCTATGCACATTGGCCCAGTGTAGTCGCAGGCGGCGATGGTTTTGCGTGAGAGGAATCCTGTATAAAGGAATCCTTGCGCGCAGCCCACGCGGCAGCAGACGTCTCCGAATTGATGAAGCACACAATGAAACACCTGTAGCTGTTGACCACTGTGCTGTCAATTGTCTTGAAGAAGCTGTACGGTCCGTCTGAGCTATTCGCACCAGGCGTCTGTCATCGGGAGCTGACGTCACATTTCGGGGTCCACTCCCGGATTTTCGAGCTGTCCGACCCTCGTCCGTCCACTGCTTCGAAACACGCATGATTGTGCTGATGTTACGCTACACACGAGCGGCTACTGCACGATAAGACAATCCAGCTTCACGAAGGCCGACGATTTTGCCTCGTTCAAACTCCGAAATTTGCTCAAATTTCGCTCCCTTTCGTCGACAAGGCATAGTAAAGATTCAGTTAACGTTTACACTAGCATATAACCACCGATAATCATACACGCCTCGCTACAGCCGTCTATTTATATTCGGTTCGATCCGCCCTTCAGAGGGCGCTGCTCAGCATACACACGCGCTACCGGTCTGCAATTCTAATCATTTGCATATCATGCCCTACTTTACATTTCCTGAAAATTTCAGCTTACTCGCGTAGGTTCTTCGTGGTGTTGCAATTTTCACAAACAGGAGTATATTTAATTTTCCTTGAAAAACCTTCCCCTTGGAAAGCCTTCTATTATCCTTAAAGATAAGGATTTGTTGTTTTGGCAACCATCACTTTAAGCCCTTGTTGAAGCATTAGGGTTCTAAGTATAATAATACTATATAATTAACCTATTTATATATTGTCCAAATAAAAGGGAGGATATATATATATATATATATATATATATAATTGTTTTATTTTTAACCACATATTTATTGTTCTTCGCTGATATTTGGTCAACTGGACAACATGATAGGAATTAAAAATAAGTAATTAAAACAAATCATCAATTTCATTTTCAGTTTGCCGTTTCACAATTTAGAAATAGACTTTTAAGGTTTCTTTCTCATGTATTATTAAATTTCCAGACGAAAATTTCAGCAAATAAATATAACTTGAATGACTTCTAACTAATATCCGGATATTTACTATTTCTATTAGTATCAGACCAGCTTGTAAGATACTATTTGTACAACAATAAAACTCATCAAGTATAATACGGGAAGGACATCTAAGCAAAACCACTTAATATTTTCTCTTTTTAGATGCAGGTGGGAATACATGGTGGTCCCGAATTCATGGTATAAACTTTATGAGGTAGATACTGGACATTGTACCAATGATATATTGAAAAGAATGTAAGAGCGCAAGTGACGCGGTGTGACATAAACAGGAGAAAAAAAAAAGAAAAGATAAATGGAGTTGTCGATTGGTTGCGTTGCTGGTAGGGGGCAGTAGATGTCCAACCACCGTTCAACATGATGCATCTCAGTAGGGGAAAGCACCATTCGCAATTATCCTGACGTCTACGAGAGGAGACTTTACGTATGACAAAAATGCAGACATGCATTGCATGTACGGCCGTGCAAATGGTCACGACAGAACTGAGCTACGAATATATTATGGATAACTTTCTGATCGACGGATGCCAGATCACAGAATTTTTCAGCGGTTACTCTGTCAACTTCGAGCAACACGTTCATTCCACGTCACCAGACATGATGCTGGTCGCCTAAGAGCTGTACGCAGTCTAAGCCTGGAAGAAAGAATCTTGAACGTTGTGTCTGGTAGACCAGAATCAAGTACAAGAGCTGTTGCTCAACATGTAAGTGTGAGACATCAGACCGTTTTTTATTTTCAGTGAGTACAAGCTATGAATCCGGCAGATTATCTTCTCCGACTGGCAGTGGGCGGTATAGCAATATGCGCTGCAGCTATACTTAATAGCTCATGCGCTGACCAGTTATGTACATTTATTGTAAACATTACACTTGTCAACGACGCTTTCAATAAACTCCCTGTTTTTCCTTTCGTCTCTTATTTTTTTGTGTTTGTGCCTCACCGCATAACTTGCGCCCATACATTTCTATACAATAAATGATTGTTACACACAATGTCCTGTATCTACCCTTAAAGTTTGTACCATGGATTCGTGACCCACCCTGTATATTCACTGAAACATTATTCAGTTTAATTTTTCACAGAATGACATATTTTTCATTTACTTTTTAAATTGAAAGATACAGTAAGCTGTACTGTATATAAGTTGGTATTTTTAATCTTGAACACCAGGTAAAAATGAATTCATTTATGTCTGTGAATCATGTAACTTAAATTTTTTGCACAAATATAAAGAAATGTTAACAAATACATAATGCTATATAAAAGGTGCGATTAAGATATTTAAACATATTGAAAAAAGCTTATTATTGTGCAAATACCCCATTGCAGGGGGTTGGCAATATTTTTGACTTGAGGGCCACATTGTGGAAGCGGACGATACTGGAGGACCCCACATCTTTAAAATGATTGCATTCATTAGTTAACTTATCATCTCATGTTAGGTATAAATTGTACCGTATAAAAGTATGTAAATATAAGGGTAACAAAATAGCGGCAGCTTTATTCAATGTATTAGGTTGGGGAAAAAGAAATCCATTATTTTTTCGGTATATGGCTGTAATGTCGATATCTCGTGAAGTATTGATCAAATAGTTTCGAATTTATAGTTGTTGTCAAGATGACGTTTCACACTAAAAAAATGCCTTTGCTTTTTTTGTTTGGTCCATTCAGTTGTGAGTTACAGGGTGTTAAAAATGGAAGTCAACAAACAGAAAAATCGGTTCTTTTTACAATTTTTCTTTGATAAAGGCAAAAATGGCTTGAAATTGCGAATGGAGTTTATGGTCCCGATACTGTAACAGCTAATTACGTGCAATTTTGATTTCGTCGATTCGGTTCAGGTATGTTTGATGTTAAAGATGCACCTCGCACAGGCAGGCCCAGCGTCGAAAATATCGATAAAATCACAGAAATAATCGAAGTTGACCGGTATTTTAGTAGTCGTAGCATTGCCCAGGAGCTAAAGATCGACCATAAAACAGTTTTAAACCATTTGCGCGAAGTTGGATTCAAAAAGAAGCTCCATGTTTGGGTGTCACACCAATTAACACCAAAAAAACATCATGGATCGAATTTCCATCCGCGAAACCTTGGCCAAACGGAATAAAATCGACCAATTTCTTAAGCGGATGGTGATTGGGGATGAGAAATGGGTCTCATACTACAATACTGTGCGAAAACGATCGTGGTTAAAGAGCAGTAAAGCAGCTCAAACGGTGGCCAAACTAGGACTAACGGCTATGAAGGTTCTTCTGTGTATTTGGTGGGACTGGAAAGGAATAATTTATTAGGAGTTGCTTTCGCATGGCCAAACACAAAATTTAGATCTCTACTGTCAACAACTGGACTGTTTGAAGCTAGCGATTGACCAGAAATGGCCAGAATTGGCCAACAGAAGAGGTGCTGTGTTCAATCAGGACAAAGCCTGACTACACATGCCTGTAGTGACTCACCAGAACCTCTGGAAGTTTAGTTGGGAAGTTTTAATGCATCCACCATATAGTCCGGATCTGGCACCAGTGATTACCACCTTTTTATCGCATTGCAAAATTTCCTGAGTGAAAAGAAATTGGGATCAAGAGAAGATTGTGAAAATAGATTACTAGATGTTTTCTCCAATAAGGGCCAAGACTTCTATGAGAGAGGCATTATGAAGCTACCTTTAAAATGGCAATAAATCATACAACAAAACGGTGCATATTTGACCCAAATCGGACAATCGGAAGCATGTTAAATAAAGTCTTGATTTTCGTGCAAAAATAATGGATTTCTTTTCCCCCAACCTAAAATTTATTGTGCTGATTTTTTATGATCTATAGCTGTAAGAACATTTAATTTTACAATAAGTTTAATAAGACCCGTCACACTTTCTATGTTATTTTTTTTGTAATGAAGAGTGAGATTGGTTCTTGAAATTTTCACCACATACTGCAAGTTAAAGTCAGACAACTGGGATTTGTATTTACTTTTGTTGATCTACATCAGGGATGGCAAACCAATGGCATGCGTGTCATTGATGGCACAAGACACAATATTTTGGGTACATCACTGATCCAAACGGTTTGAATTTTAATTCAAAATAACAGAGGACAATATTAAGCATTACGAACAAACGCGGATGCTCGGTTGCAGTTTTCAGCGAGATTTTCTTAGTTCAAAGATTTATCGAAAACGCTCAAGTTTTTTATGTTCCCTGATGTGACTTCATTTAAAAAACTGAACTTGTCCCAATTAGATTGGTTGAAAATTGAAAAACTTGAAATGTAACTAAATAATTTTCTCAGTCTAGTTTAATATTAATTCAAAAATTTATTGAAACAAGGAAAAAGTTTGAATTGATTGAAACAGGAAGATTAACAAGCAATTAAATTAAAAATGTTAGTAATGAAATTTTGGAAACTTGGAAATCAATTTCAGACGCATTTACATTGCTGGCCACCGTAAATGCAACACCAAGAAAGACGAGAGATAGCACACAAAAAATTTATTTTGTAGATAACATGTTGACCAAGTATCAAGTGATTAAATTTATAGACTTCTTTGAAGTGTGGTTCCTGCCAGAATCAGTAGCCAGAGTAGCCGCCATTGTTGGAGATCGCCGCTGCCACACGCCTCGGCATTGCTTCAAAGAGACTTTGGATGTGTTCTTGGGGTACAGCAGACCACGCAGCTTCCACACGTTGCCAAAGTTGATCTGGTGTGGCAGCTGGCGGTGTAATCTGGGTCAATTGCTGAGCAACCATGGACCACATGTTTTCTATGGGCAAAAGATCCGGAGAGCGAGCCGGCCAGGGAAACAATTCAATCTGGTAATTGACGAAGAACCTTTGGACAATGCGTGCCACGTGTGGCCGCGCATTATCCTGTTGAAATATGGCTGTGGCCAAGCCCTGAAGGTAAGGAAGCACACCTGGCTCCAACATCTCGGAGATGTTGCGCTGGCTGTTTAAAGTACCGGCAATGCGTACTAGAGGAGTGCGACAGTGATACACAACACCGCCTCATACCATAATACCCGTTGCAGGATCAGTGTGGTGGTGCATAACGCAGCTGTTCAGCATCCTCTCTCCACGGTGTCTCCAGACTCGAATCCGACCATCGTGCAGACAGATGCGTGACTCGTCAGTAAAGATAACTTCATTCCATTCTGCCGCCCACATCCTTCTTTTATCGCACCATTGGCGGCAGAGACATCTGGTTCTGCGTCAAGGGTAGACCAAGCAAGGGTAGACTTGCGGACAGACCACTCTGCTGTAAACGGCGTCGAATGATACGCGCAGACACTGAATGATGCGTTACAGACTCAATGTGCTGTGCTACGGTTCGTGATGTGACTGGGGGTTCCGTCACTGCCATGCGCACAATTTGCCTGTCCTCACGTGAAGTGGTGCACTGAGGTGGATACGATCGACCACGTCGGTCCGTCGTACCCTCCTGCATCCAACGGTCACATATCCGCATTACAGTTGTTTGGTTTCATCCAACACGACGACCGATTTCCCTGATAGATAATCCACAATCTCGGTAGGCCACTATCTTTCCTCTGTCGAACTCGGATACTTGATCAAAAGCTGATCGCTGTTTTCTATGAGACATAACTGATCGTTTCTTGAAAAAAAAACACAAGAAAAACACAATTTCCGAACTTGCTATCGTCGAAATCTCCAAGCCTTAAATAGCGCTTTGAGGTGGCGCCACAGGCGCGCGTGATGTGTGTCTGCGCTGAAATTTTAATCATTTGCATATCTCACCTCCGCTAATGCATGGTTTAAATTTCATGTTACTTGTATGCTTCCTTCAGGGTGTTGCATTTACGGTGGCGAGCAGTGTAACTGCTTGAAAAAGCTGTTCCATGCTATCTTAACCATGTTTTCATCTACCAGCGCCAGTGAGTCATTATTTTCAGAGATGAATAATAGTAGACTCGCTTGGAAACCGTTTGATAGATGACTCCAAATGAGCATACATTCTGCTAAAAGTAACATCTTCTAATCTGCAACAGCTGAAATCACGCCAATGTTACTTTATATAATTTGAATTACACGTATAACTAAAACATTTACTACTATTAAGTACGCAATGTATTTTTCCGTAGCAAATAAAGAGTTTTGAGTTGTTAGTACTTAGTTTTATTTTACCAATAGTTACTAGTCAAAAGTATGTGACGAACTAGGGCGTCTATACTAGGGAAAGCGATCTGAGATCGATTAATCGAAGAATTGATTTCCAGGCCAAAAAATCGATTTTTTAAATCTATATGTAGCACTGAATCGATATTTCATCCTAGAAAATCGACATTCAATTTTTTTTGACTTGGTAAAAAGCATAACATTATTTACAATTATTTGAATGCACTGGAATGTCAGGGCTTAAACGAAGAATTTAAACACTATTTATCGCAGGCAGTTGTGCACCTGAAGTACGATCCTATACTTTACTGCAAGGACAGAAAAACCTATCATCACGTTCACTCAATAGCCCTGATGTGTATGAGTATCGTGGGATAATCTGTTCCTTGTTAGCGCTTTTTTTTCGATTGCCGGCAACATCGCAAGTTATGAGCGGAACCGCTTGGATCCATGTAGACTTGACAGACTGTAGTTTTTAAAAACTTAGATATTAAACATTGGGAACTATATAAGCTATATTATCTATTTTCTAAACTTTTTATTGTAACAAATACATTTAGAAAATAAATTATTGTAAATTATTATAAATTATAATTATTAATAAATTATAATTATAATTATAATTATTAAATTATAATTATAATTATAAATTATTGTAAATTATTGTAAAACAAAATTATTGTAATTGTCGAATTCCCTGAACTAAAAAATTCCCTGATTTTACTGTTAAGAGATTGTTTATTATGGTATACTTCTTGTTTTTCATAAAATGGATTTATATTTACATTGTAAATGCAGACTTGAAAAAATCAATCGATTTTTTAGAAATCGATCTTTTATACCTCGATTTTTTTTTGTGAATCGATTCATCAGGTTACGATTCGAATCGATTTAGAAATCGATCTTTTTAGGAAAGAATCGCCATAATCTATAGTCTATACCTCATTAAATATTTCTTTAGAAAAAAATGGCACGTTGATCCATAAAGATTCGTCACCCCTGATCTACATAGTCACAAACATTTGTTGATCTAAATATATATAGAGAATATTTTCTCTATATTTCATTAACTTGGAGGGGCACAAAAAACCGTTTTTGGTCCACTATTCGCCCACCTCTGCTTTGTCTTTAATTTTAGATAGGGTTAACTAATATTGTTCGATATAGATCTAAATAAAATAATGTATAAGAAATCTAGCTCATTAAGAATTATAACTATTGGAATAAAACAAAATTATAAATAGGCTGTTCAATAAGCAATAAGACTAATTTTACTGCCACGAAACCACTCATCGGAATATTAACTACTGTGGTATAAGAAAAGTTTGTTGTCTGTATTAACAAATGCTACCGATAGATGGCGTGTACATACTTATGTTCTCGAGTATCACGTGCTCGAACTGAAGCGTGTTTGCGGGATCCTACGAGACTCGGCCATTTATTGAAATATAAGCAAAAATCTGCAAAAATCAGTATCGGAGACCTTTGATTTCATACGATATGATTAAAGACTGAAACAAGAAGGCGACAATATCTTAAAACGCTTCAACACAGCAGACAAAGCTTGGTTGTATCACTAATCCAACCATGAAACAACAAAGCAGTGAACGGAAACATCCATCTTCACCTACTTCCAAGAAAGCAAAAACTGTGAAATTGACTGGTAAAGTTATGATCATAATTTTTTGTTGATTATGAAGGAATTGTGTAACAACACGCTGCCGAACCCGTAAACGGCTCTACTACGCGAATGTCCAGCAAACAATGATACAGCACGTTAAAAGGAAACGTCCATTGCTCCGAAATGGCTTTCTATTGCACCATGACAATGCCCGACAACATATTGCTCGTTGCGTACTGGATGTTTCGCAGCAGAACAACGTAGAGATTTTACCACACCCTCCATACAGTCCTGATAAAACTCCATGTGATCTCTGGCTGTTTCCTCAACTTAAGAAACTATTACAAGGCAAACGTTTTGCAAGCAACAAAGCATGTGTAAAGGCTGCGGAGGCGATTTTGATGAAGCTCCCACAAAACGGACTTTTACATATTTTTAAGAAGTGCACAGAACGTTGGGATAAATGTATGATGTGCCACGGAAGCTATTTTGAAAAAGACTATGTAAATGATGACGATTAAAGGTATTTTTTTTTATAATTTTAGTCTTATTACTTATTGTACAGCCCTCGTAAATTAAATATTCTAAAATGAAATGCAAACTAACATTAAGAAATTTGAATAGAAATACGAGTTGTGGATTTATCTACATTAAGGCGCCTTTTGTAATTTCAGAGGTTCTGGTCTTTGCCGATCAGGTGGCCTTTGTATCAACAGGGGTATTATGTTAATGTTTAGTAGACAAATGAAAGCAGCGTGAAATCATGGTTTTTCTTCTTCAGAATTTTTTAACCGACAAGAAAGATAAAAAGTTCAGCACATATCATTTAGTAAGATATAGACAGTAAAATGATGCAGACATGTAATGAATAGAAAATTACATGACAGTAAATGAATAGAAAAGCAATAAATTATTATCTTTTTTAACTCACATAAATTCTATCTATTTTAGCAGTGTCGCTGGATAGTTTTACAGTTATTACTAATCACCTTTTATAGGATTACATATCCTTAATTATATTTCCAAAAGCAGGAATATCATCGTAGGGCTTTAAAATAAACTTCTAATTGTGAAAGAAAAGCTTCGAACTGTATGATTAAGTACTATTGACTGAATAATGCAGGCGAGAAAATGATCTCTCAAAAGTTCAGCGTCTAGTTGAGCGTAAATATTATTCACAAGAATAACAGAGAGGTGATATCTAAAAAACTATAAAAAGTCACTTGAACTTGCATAATTTGTCGAACATATTTCTAGCAATTCTTTACCTCCCTTAACTAATTTAACTGTGACATTTTTAACTATTTTAGCAATGCCGTATATGAACAAAAGTAACGATTATCATGTAATAAATATAAATGAAATTTCGTTAATTACATTTAATTATAACTATTCTAATGATTAACCTACGTTATATAATAGTGTATTGTACCCTGTGTTGGGTGATGGTAATACATTACGCTATGCTAAATGTTACATAATTAAAAGTTAATTGCGTATATATTTAAATAAACTCGACCAACCACACCCATTGAAAACCGGTAAGGAACCCTGTGACTTTTAAAGGACATGGGTGTTTATTGGAAAAAGACGAATTACACAAATAGTTTAAGGTTCATTTTTATGGTGTTGCTTTCTCGCGAAATTTATCAGTGCGGTCACGTCTTATACTGGACACCAGTATGTTTATGTACCGGTATGCACAAGGTGATTCGGATTATTTGACAAAAGTATTTTGCAAAAAAGTCGAGATAAGCGTCGAAAAGTGCAAATACAAAAAGTTATTTTTATGCTGTTTGTTTCTGAATTAATTCTAGCTTTATAAATTTTTTTTTCCACGCGGGGAAAGATTAATTTTTTTGTGTAGGAAAAGATTAATTTTGTAATAAATTTTTGAATTCATATTGAACTAGAGTGGAAATCAAGCACAGTTGCATTTCAACTTCTTCACTTTCTTCCAATCAAATTGGGACAAGTTCAATTTATCAAATGAAGTCACATCAGGGTACCTAATAATTATGGAAATAAGTTCTTGAATAACTTTTTCTTCGTTTGATTTTTTCATGATCGGGTAGTACTAGTAGTTTCTGGTAATAATATCGTTTCTGAAAATATGCAATTTAGCGTCAAAAGCATTGAGATCCCTCTTGAAGATAATATTTTTTTATTTGTGTCTTGAGGCTTTGCATTCAATTCTTTGAAATGTTGGCGCATGTCTGTAAAAACGCGACTGATCACTCGCGTTTATTCGTAATACTTCATAGTGAACTTTGTTATCTTGAACCAAAATGCTAACCGTTTTGATCAGAGATGTGCCCAAGTAATTGTGTCGCGTGCCATTGGTTCGCCATCCCCGTCCTAGATCATGAAAGGGATATTCCCAAGGTAAACGTGTTTTGTGCAGTGTGTTCTATACACTGTATATATTGTTCTTTGTGCCAATGTTCTAGGCCCATTTTTCTTCGTTGAATAATCTGTTACAGGAATTATTTATCTGAACATGCTACAGATTTTTCATACGCCAATCATCAAAAAAATGCCAGGAGTTCACATTTTTTAACAGGATAGCACGTTTTATCACTAGCACAACAGTGTTGCATCTTACCTAGAGATTGCCATACCGGAATACCAAATACCGGTATTTTGAGGTATTTGTACAATTTTGTAATACCGGTATTCACGAGTTTAAACACCGTTTTTTCGGTATTTAGTAGAAATTTTTCAAATTGTCTCCGCTATATGTTCAGGGATCGCCAACATAGCAAAATTGTATAAGTTTTGGTTTTTATATATGTCTTCCTAACGGGTGAAATTAATTAGACTGTGAATACAAATTTGCATCGAACAATGAAGAGAAGTGATAAAATATGTGAATCACCCAAGGAGGCGGGCCAAAGCTATCCTATTACAGCTCAGAGCAACACTGTACGCACGCACGATTCGTAGTCTTATATTTATATCTGTGTAAACAAGTTTGTAGTTGTGAAGAAAGTTCGTGATATTTCGATATTTTTTTAATTGGTGAGTTTGTTATTTACATTGCATTTGCGTATCTTACTTTAGGGTTCAAAATATTTTTCAGATTTATTATATATATACTCATAAATAGTAACCCATGATAATGAATAAGAATAAATGTCAAGAATATAATCAGTTGATAATAATTCATTTTGGTTTTATTATTTATATGATAAAAACCAGAGACCAAAGACTGAATAGTGATATTTGCCTTTTTTGTGATTTAAATAAATAAGATGTTCCTTTACTTTTTGTTGTTCTATATATACTGTTATAATTTATAAGTTACACATTACTTTTATTGATATTTACACTCTCTAATATATAAAACTGTCAAATGTGACAAAGAAACACACACACACACACACCAGTCTGATATTGCAATCCCTAATCTTACCTCAATACCAGATGAGGTACCAGTTTGGATTGGTCGTGGATGTGTAATTTAGTAGCCATCAGTGAATGATATCAGTGAATGGGGGTTTGTAAATGATCACATTTCCGTCATTTCTTCCATCCATTCCTGAATTAAAATCAAGAATCTGCACTGCAATTAATTTGATCGACAGATATATCCTGACAAATCTTTGGCAAGAACTAAATGATCAATGGGACATTTGTATAATAGAGAAAGAAAGTTGCGTCAAACATTTATGATAATGGTAAACTTGTAGACAATTTCTCTATCTTACAACAATATATAGTTTAATTTTTAACCTATAAATTACATGCAATAAATCATTATTTTTGCCCAGCTAATTTATAGACACCCTGTATAGATACTGGTTGACTGACATTAACTTGCAGGGTGTTTCCTACATTCCTCACTTAACTGTAACTGAGTGCGCCACTCCTCACTTAACTGTAACTGAGTGCGCGAGATTTTCCCGCTTTCCAACCCCAACGGAAACTTTTTGGAACCGGTACGGGGACTATTCTGTAAACTGAAACGCAACGGAAAGACGCAAGGTCTTGTCCGCATCTATCCGCAGCACCTTCAAAGGTGTAATTTTCATTTAACCGCATTATCACCTTTTAGTGTAAACTTTAACTGTAAATATTTATTTTCTTGTAATATAAACATAAGTACTATCTCCATCTCTGGCTGTTATTCGAACTCAAACAACGGCAACACAGGGTATGATGAGAATTTCACAACAAGCTATCTCACTCTTAATTTTAAAACAAAATGTAGAAAAGTGTGATAGGATACATTTTATAACGGATCCATACATGCACCATCAATTAATCCTCTTGGGAAATCTTTGGGCTATCCATTCGCGTTATTCACAGCCAACCCTTCGGAAGAAGAGAATCGTGATATTTAAATTAACTTACTATATATAGTGGAAGTTTTCTAGCTAGGAGAGGAGATATACTCGAATCAGATGAAATTGTTACTGAAGGTATCATACTTGAATTATTGTGATTAAGAACTATTTAGGTAGAAGTTTTAAAGTTACGATTGTTCACTGAGACTGAATTGATATTATATTAAATCGGATGATAGGTTAGATCCTTTATTAAGTTAAGGATCAAGTTTGATAGTCTCCTAATCATTCGCGTTTTAACATAGTTGTTCCACTTTCGTGGTTAGCATTGAGACATTCTCTTACTATTATTAGTTGAAATTGTGTCTTTTCATTGGGTAATAAATAAATAGATTAATTGGATTATGGGGAGTGTTTCTTCCCTACCTCCCACACATCTAGATGCCCGAGAGAAATGTGCAGGCCTTTCACAATTTGTCTTATAAAACTGATTTAAAAATTAAATGTGTTTGCTGTTATAGATTAAATGAAATTAGCACAGTTAATAAATTGAAAGAAACTGCCACTATTGTTTTTAGATTTATTGATTTTTATGGTGTAGTTTATATCTTTTTTGAAATGCAAAGCTAAATAATGAATGCAATAAGTTTTAAAAGGCGTGGTGTTTCGTATCCTTCGCTACTACAATGTGGCCTTTGAACAAAAACTATAGCCCTTCCCTGGCAGACCCTTTCCTACAAATGAAAGACGATATATCAACTATATTTTTATAACGTCTTAGTTTCTTTATTTTCTAATATTAATATGCTTTTAAAAACCTCATTCAAAAATATATATGTGAATTGTTAGCTAATTTAATTCCTTTCTTGGGCCATTTATTATTATTTTTTTAATTCTCTAATTAAATTTTCTTCTGAATTTCTCTAACTTTCTTCTGGACTAAACAATAACGTTTAAGGAAATGTATTTTATTTTGCCGAATTTTATGTTTATATTTAAATTTTAGGGGTGGAAAGAATGCTTCCCGAGGAGCTATTCACCGTCATAAAGGAAATTAAATTTAATGGTGATTATTTGCCATGAAAAGATGAGAAGCATGCTGCAATGCACAAGACATCACATTCTGCACACATGTTAGTAGGTCCTCTTTTCTTGTCCCTTTCTGCGACAATTCCTACATCGTCTATAGTTCGAAACTATCTTTGGTGAATGATTTCCCACACTGGCTAAGTGAATATCATCCAGAACAACATACTTTTTTCATGTAAGCTAGCAGGACGTTCTTTCCGTTTTCTTGAGAAATATCCGTCTATTAGGTGACGAGTTAATGCTATACGGAATATCAGCTGGTCTAAACTCATTTTTTTTGCTCACTTGCCTCAGTATGAAACTATTTATGATGAAAAGGTCAATAAGAAAATAAAATATACGATGCCACTTTTTTACAGATTTTCTTTTTTAGTATCTTTCTTTTCTTTGATCGAAGTGATCAACCCCTCCCATGACATCGTTATATACAGCGACAGCTTTTGGATAAGGTACTTCTTTAGTACCATGTGTTTTGTCCAATTTACAGATGTCATAATCGCTAATGATGTGCAGTAACACAAAACTGAAGCGGGAATTAGTCTTCGCATCGTTATAGCAACAAGGCCAATATATTCTAATGGGTTCCGAGAGGTGTGTTTTGTAAGATCATGTAGATGGGAAGTAATCTTCCCAAGGCCCACGAAAGGGTTAATCCTGATAACGTTAAAACTGTTTTTAAATTTGTTATAATCAGTATCACTGATCTTCATTTCACATTACATCCTCAAAAAGGCGATTAATATTATGTATTATTTTCTGAACAAACATACATCCCACTAAACTGCAAAATCTTGTATTCAGTGTACGATTAAATGTTGGTTCAATATGGATTTCGGTGTATTTGTTTGTCGAGCTATCTTCCTGTTTATATTCAGCATGACCTTACATCATTTTCTGTTTAAGTAGTGTAAATAGGGTGATCTTCCTGGGTTAAAGCGGAAATTTTTAAAATAAAAACGTGTGTTTTTTTAATCTTCCGGGTGAAAGTATTTAAAAGGAAAGGATACTGCACTCACAAATTCTTCACTGTATCATTTCCTGATAAAACTGTGATGCTGTTTTAATTATTGTTGCCATTAATCATTTATGAATTCAGTATCACGAAATGTATATAAATCTTTTGTGAAAACATCCTTTTTCTGCATTGTGTATTACCATTTAAAGAGTTGCTTACGGGAAAATAATCTATATTTTTATTTTAAGAAAGGTATTCAAAGGAACATGTTAGAACTAGAAAATTTGACTAAAATAGTGTATGGTCAATAACGGGATAGAAAAGTAAAGGGTTATTTATAATTCCCTCTGTGTTGTTGTGGCTAATGCCACCTGTCTGACGTAGTCTGAATGAGGTCCATGAAATCCACCGTAGCAAGGGGATAGAAGTACGTCTGTCGTTGGCCTAGGCCTTGAGCACCATACAGGTGACAGTGTGAATTAGCTCGGCTTAATTTCCCGAAGGGACGATAGATGGCGACACCACCTATCTCCACCTCCACAATTTTGGCAGGGAACTGAAGGGGAAGGAAATATTCTCCAGTCTCCTGCACTCGTGATTCAGCCCACAAGACTTTCGGGCCCACTGATTTAACGAGGACGTACTCCGTGTGTACTCGGAGGGTATTTGGTGGCATCGGGCACCGAACCAAGGCCTTCCGGTCTGTAGTCCAGTCCTGGTTTGCTCTATCCACTAGGCGACCCACGGTCCATAATTCCCTCTAGGATTTTGAAGTATTATAGCTAAAAAAACTAAGACGAATACAGCAAAAGAAGCCTACAGAAACAAGGTATTTACACAAGTTACAAGGTATTTATTCAAGTTTTATTTACACACTTTACGTGTGTTCTATGTGTGGAACCTTGGTTATACACAACATATATCAATGCGATAGTCCAGTTCCTGTCACATTGTACACAACATGGTTCTATCAACGTTATTGACAGCACGTGTTATCCTTTCATGCAGTTTTGCTGCATCAAGCGGCAAAGGAGATTTCCCAATAACACGGAAAGGATAAAACGTGCTGTCAATGAAGTTAATTATTATTTTTTAATTTTTATTTCTAATGGGCTGTGGATTGTAGTTTTTCCATTGCAGACCCCTAGTACATCCCCGGAAGCAGGTATTTCTTTTTTAGTGCGGCACCCTATAGGTGGATACCAATTGCCGCAGGTAATTTTGACGCCCAGTTTTCTCCCAAGTGGGAGGCACCTGAGTTCTGACGATGCAAACATGTACTAAAATTTATTTTTGACGAGATCATCCAAGCCAAACAGACACTCTAGGGATCTTTTATACGCCGTATAATCATACAACATGGCCGCTGTCGATTTTCTGCATTGTGAAAATCCGCCGACTTTGGCCGGGGTTGAACCCGCAACCTTAGATGCAGAAGATCAGCGACAAACCAACCACGCCAACCCAGCCGGCGCTGTCAATAAAGTTGATGGTAAAAAAAGTTAAATAGATTGTGACAGATTCTGGATTATCACATTGATATATGTCTTGCAACCAAGGCTTCATATATAAAACACACACAAAGTATGTAAATAAATTTTAAATTGTTTATGTATGCTTTTAAAGGTTCTTTTTTGCTGTATTCGCCTTAGTTTTTTTACCATACCATTTCAAAATCCAAAAGGGAATTGTGTATAACCCTGTATATGTGTCATCAAAACATTGAATACAAATTACAGAACATTTTGGAACAATAAAATAATTGGAACGGTATATAATTTGGAATTTTCATAAGTGTAAAGTAAATAAAAAAATAAACATGTAATCTTTCTTATATATTAGCTCATGATTCAGCAGAACGATCATTCTTATGTAGTAGTGTGTATATATGTACAACTTGTGACAAATAATAATGATACAGTGTATGGATATATATACATGGGAAAAGCATTTATATAAAATTAGGTATTTCGCATACTATATTTTAAATCATGATTTATAGTTTAAGGCTGTTTTCGCCATATACACCGGAGCGGGAACTTGACGCAGAGCTCATTTTCGGATAAAAAAACTGTCTCAATTTTCATAAAAATATATGACCTTGTAACTCATGCATTTGTTTACAATATAGTGTTTTTAAAATTTCAAAATATTTCATAAACAATTTTTTTTTCTTTTAACATGTAAAAGCAAAGCTCGTTTAGCATTATGGTATAGGAGAAAAAATGCGAAACACATTTTATAAAAGGCAAAATGTACTAACTCGGACAAAAATGAGTAGTATGATGAAATAAGTGGTTCTCTCTACAGGATAGTGAGGCCAGAATATATAATATTAAGCTATCCGACTAAGTTCGTACCCGTGATTTTAAAAAGGCGCATAAATGGTTAATTTTCATGATATTTAGTGTCACTTAGATTAGAATACATGTATAAAATTATTTTAAGGCCATTTTGACAAAAGAAAAATTATTTAAATACAATATTTTGGCAGAAAAATAACTTAGAATAACCTTTTTTCAATATTTTCTCCTTTTGTGAAAAATACTTCTATTATAATAATATTTTGTCTGTATATAACTTAGACCTCTGTACAGAGGCTCAACTATGATTTTTGAAAAATTCATATTATTTTCAGAGTTACAACTATTTAAAATAATTATCGGCATTTTTTTCTTAAAATTTCTCCCCTCTGTTGTCGTAAAACATGGATAAACCCTGTTCTAAGTTATACTCGTATATTTCAAAAATTCTAGTTGAGCCTCTATGCAGAGGTCTGAGCTATATACAGGCAAAATATTATTATAATAGAAGCATTTTTGCACAAAAGCAGAATATTTTGAAAATGGGTCATTCTATGTTCAATTTTTATCAAAATATTTTACTTGAATAATTTTTTATTGTAATACTACTCTTAAAACAATTTTATATACATCTTCAAATCTAAGTGACACTAAATATCATAAATATTATCCATTTATACGCTTTTGCAAAATCATGGTTCCGAACGTAGTCAGATACCTTAATGTGTGTGTTTGAGTACTTTTATATCTGAAAAAATATTTCGAATTTGGGTCCTGTTCTTTTACATTAGCCGAAAACAGCCTTAATATCACAGTCATTTATAAAGAAAGGCAATATGAATTACCATTTGAATTAAATTTTTTTTCTATTATTGTAACTTTTATAATCTGATTTCACTTTCAAGAATCAAAACAATATCAAAGCCAAATGATGAGCGTAATTAAAGTACCGCCAAATTGGAGACTACATAATGGTTATTGTAATACATCACCATGACCTACCTGTCAGGGGTAGTCGATCTGTATTCTTTCGGTTCACCAGTTGGCTTCTGTCTACTGGAAGAGTGTTCCACGAGGATTTGGTTCGACTTGGAAGGTGTCGGCCGACTACTGGTCACGGCCAGAGTCGCTGACTTCTGGAAGCTGGGCTTGGTTGGGCTTGGCTTGGGTGTGGACAGATCTTCGGACTTGGCAGCGAAGATGATCTGAGAAGTGCTCTGCAAGATCTGAGCATACTTGCCCTCAATGTAGGTGCCAATCACTTTGGTTTCGAAGACGGTCGTTGCTCCATCCTTCACGTGTGTACCACCCAGTACTGTCACCAGACCCGTAGGGTACTGCGGAAGTTGCGGCGTCGCATCGGGTTTGTGGAGATTCTGCTGCGGTTCTTCGTTCTTGGGGGAATGGGGAGTGGTGCCCAGATCACTGTAGCCTAGCTTTAGATGCCTAGAAAGGTAAATTTTAAAGCATGTCAAGGCTGGGTTCTGAAATGAATGTAATTGTGCTCCGTACGTGTAGGGTATATTGATTAAAACTAGTTTATTCAAAGAAAGTAACAAAGGAAAAATAAATTTTTGCCTGGTTTCCAAAGAGGATTTTCATACAAGTTATCATTACCATCAAACGTTTCCTAGAATTTTCTAAAAGTTTTTATTTTAATCAACTTAACATTATTCATTTGTATACATAAAAAAAAACTTTCAGAGAATACAAACAAGTTTTTTTAGTATTACTATTCGAATGCTATTCGCTTTTATATCAAATCATTCATGTTTCATTTGGGTACTGCCCATTTAGCAGAGATATTTTACCCTCGTATTTTATCATTTTAAGGGAAGGAGAGAAAAAATATACATTTCGTTAGTCAAAACCAACTAAATGATAAGTTGGATCAAAATTACATTGTGTTAAAAGTTCTGTTATCTTACAAGATAATAATCGTTATCTGATATAAGAAATAAAAAAAAATTATACTAGTGCATACAACTTAACCAAAAATTAAAAAAAGTAATGTTATGTTAAATTTAGATTTAATACATAGCATAAAATTTTAGTCATAGCTATTAAAATCTTTTGTAATCGGTTTTGATAATTTTGTAATTGTGATCATTTCTTTCAAATATATATACGTATACACATATATTTATAAAAATTCTTTTAATTTTTACTATTGAAACGATTTAATGTTTTTTATATTATGAAAGCAAAGATCGCTTTTAAAAATTAAGGCTTGAGCCAGTCATCAAAAATATATGAGGGCAGAGTACAGTAAGACACAATTCAGTTGAATATTATTAAACTAATTTATCTTTTCTCTTATTTATACACTGTAATGGAAATTCTTGTTCACACAGACTCTTTTGTAATGAGGAATTTTTCAAACATAACAAAAGTAAAAAAAAAGAAAAAAATAGATTGAATAAATTTTTATATAGGGTGCACTGGCAAATTAAATGAAATACGTAACTATTTCGTAACAATCTTTTCTCTTTTGAGTTGCTTCACTAGCAGTGTTGCAAAATATGGTATGACGAGTCTTTTGCCTCTTTTTCTTGAAGAAGCTTAATTGTCAAAAGACTACAGAAATGTAGTTTTTTTAATGGGCTTTAAAATATGCTAGAAACCTTTAATAAAGGTTTTATGTTGCTTCCAGTTTCCAATGCCTCTCTAAGCATCTTGATGTTTCTAAAAGACCATATCTTTTCTTCAAATATCTCGCCATATAATAGATATTATTGCCCTTTCATATCAAGCTAGAGCAGAAAGTTTATTAAAAATAAGTGAATTTCTTTACAAATAGTGTTTTATTCATAACATTATTTTTCGTAAATAGAAGTTTTTTAGAATTAGATGTATTAAAGAATATTTTCGTAACAATACTTATGTACTTAAATTGAAAACGAAACCAAACCGGTTAGTTTAACTCACACAAAAGAAAAAAAACAAATTATTTTGATTACAAATTTGATGGCTTTTTATAGTAAGACTTTTGCGTGATATAGAACAAACCTAAGTTAATGGAAAGCTATATGGTATTTATTCTTTTCCCTTGGTCATTTTTACTTTGCAATTATTTTCAGCCATTTTAATTTTATTATTTCGATAGAAATTTGCATTATTAAGTTTTCTTCCTTTAAAATGCTTTTAAAAGTAGTAAATAAATAAAAAAATACCCTTTCCGATGAGTTTTGTTCTTTTTGCTTCTTGAACTTTTTTGAGTACGTGTTAAACCTAAAATCACTGCAAGCTTACAGAGACAGTAAGTTTCAGGAAGTTTAAAAAAAATCAAAGTAAAATACGTATCCTATTTAGCAAGAATTCTGAAAATAAGAGGCAAATTTTTTTTATCTAGCTGAATCAGTAGCGCGCACAGGAATTTTTTAAAGGGGGTCTGGGGTCGAAAATTCACAATTCTTGTATCATGCTCTTTTTGATTTTGCCAATTTTCGGGAACAAAACACAGTAAAAAACTAATTATTGAATAAATAATTAGCCTTAATTAATAAAACTAATCATTAATAACAAATACTTAATTACATTTTACGTACTATATACACTCATGTCCATAAATTAAGGATAATGAAGTTCAGGCAAAGAAAGAGACAGAAGCAAAACAAATTTGACTTATTTGTAAAGTCTATTTATTAAACAAAAGGTAAAGAGCAAAAAAGATGCTATATGTTTGACATAATTAATAAAAACTGCGATTTTTACTCCCTGGAGCAAATTTAAAAAAAAGAACCTATTTACACACAGCCTTAATACGGAGTATGTCTCCCGGAGGATGCAATACAGGCCTTACAACGCCTAGGCATGCTGAGTATCAAATTATCAATCTGATCTTGGGGAATATTACACCACTAATCAAGCAATGCCCTCCGAAGTTGAGTTGACGGGCTGCATTTCATCGGCCAAGTATATCCCACACATGCTCTATTGGATTCAAGTCCGGAGAGTATGCTGGTCAATCCATTCGGGTGATATCCTCCGATTGAAGGCATTTGTCTACAATGTTCGCAAGGTGAGGATGGGCGTTGTCATTCATAAACAGAAATTCAGCACCCATGGCGCCCAGAAACAAACGTACATGTTGTTCCAGAATGGCATCCCGATAGATGTGGCCTGTCATCATTACACTCTGAACAATCAGGTCAGTTCTGGAACCAAGAATAATTCCTCTCCAAACGCGCGAGCCATCCTGCACCACCGTAACAGTGTCGTTCAATGGTGTTCTCTTGGAGGTAACGGGTACCTGGAGCTCTCCATATTAAAGTCTGGCGAGAATCAGACTGCAAACTAAACCTGGACTCGTCGGAAAACATCACACACAAGACCACTGTTGTGGTGTCTCTACTCCAGGTTAATGGCAGGTGACAGTGAGAGAGTTCAATTTCTGTGTGATTCTGAATTATCCTTAATTTATGGACATGAGTGTACTTAGAATTATAATCAATAGGAAAAAGTCAAGGGCTTTGGGGGAGGGGTCTGGACCCCTACCCCAAAGTGTGTGCGCCATTGAGCTGAATATGTATGTATATCATCAACATGAATTTAAGTTACTCTTGAGTCGTTTGTAAATCACTTTTAAAAATTCTTTAAAAACACGAAAACTCCAATCCACTATAATGCTCATAAATATGTTTGTCAGCTAATTCACGTAAACAATTAACAGCAAGAACGGAAAATTTACAAACACCCCCCCCAAATAAATTTTAAAAAAGGGACTATTTGTTCATTAGAATAAAAAAAAAGATCTCAAACGCTATGCCAACTAAAGAGCTTTATATAAATAAATTTCCTGGCAAACAAAGGGTGTTAAAGCAAACTGAAAGCGGAATTCATGTACCACGTCTTATAAAAGCTATAATTATTTTCTCACACTATATTTAAAAGCTAAGGGATTGGGTGCAGGAATTACAAACATCACACTTGCGCTACCAGTGGCAGCTGTGTTGCCCCTTTCTGACAGTTACTTGATGTAAGTTACAAGTCTACAGCGTCATTAAAAGTCTATCTTGACAGTTTGATTGAAAGTGTATTTTGAAACATCGTGCTACGAAAGAGGTGGCTTGTAATTTCGAATGTCTTGAGATCTAACGAAACGCCAAAGAAACGTACGCACAAAAAATCCTACCAGTCACTTCAGTACATTTTTAACAAGAAGGTTGTGAAGCAACTTACAAGTTTTGAGATATTCTCGGTAGCTGTGTGTAAGTTTTTTTTTAATCTTAAATAACTCGTTCTAAGAACATCTACACGAGTCTTACCCAGTGTGCAGTGACATTCAAGCTGCGGATCGTGACTCAATTGGGGTAAAAAAATATTACTTTAGGATAGAGCTTCTCAAACTTTCAATGTTTGCGACCCAATATTCAATCACAATTTTCATCGCCCCCCCCCTCCATTCAATAATAATGTACTATGAAATTAAAGCTACAACACGACTTTAATTATAAACTGTACAAATTATCCAAATAAGTATTACATTTTAAAGGGTGTTTTTTTGAGAGGTATAGAACTTTAAATTGCAATAAAACAACGATGTATTATTCGATTGACATGAATTTTTTTTTTATTCGAAGGATAATCTTGTGGCATTACATTTTAAATATGATTTCTGGCATAGGATTGCCACGACTGGCTCGGATGTAGTCCAATCTGGACGTCCAATTTTCGATGACTTTTTCCAACATTTGTGGCCGTATATCGGCAATAACACGGCGAATGTTCTCTTCCAAATGGTCAAGCGTTTGTGGCTTATCCGCATAGACCCATGACTTTACATAGCCCCACAGAAAATAGTCTAGCGGTGTTAAATCACAAGAGCTTGGAGGCCAATTCTCAGGTCCAAAACGTGAAATTAGGCGGTCACCCAACGTGTCTTTCAATCAATCGATTGTGGCACGAGCTGTGTGACATGTTGCGCCGTCTTGTTGGAACCACAGCTCCTGGACATCATGATTGTTCAATTCAGGAATGAAAAAGTTAGTCATCATGGCTCTATACCGATCACCATTGACTGTAACGTTGAGGCCTTCATCGTTTTTGAAGGATTCCACCAGCCCATAAAGCGCACCCAACAGTCAGTTTTTCTGGATGTAACGGTGTTTCGACATACACTTGTGGATTAGCTTCACTCCAAATGCGGCCGTTTTGTTTGTTGACGTAGCCATTCAACCAGAAGTGCGCTTCATCGCTAAACAAAATTCGCTTATGAAAATCGCGCGACCATTATTTTCGAAATAAAACTGCACAATTTGAAATCGTTGTTCAGGCATGAGTCTACTCATGATGAATTGCCAAACCAAACTGAGAATAAATCCCTTGACAGCTGTTAAATCGGTCGCCATCTGGGAAAGGAATGCCAACTTAAACTGCTATACCTGGAAAAAAACACTCTGTACATGTAATTTTGTATATGACAAGCCCTTAAGAGAGGTTACTGGTAGTTATTAAACTTGTTCTTAACTTAGTATGGATGAATTAACGATCAAATACATTGTGCAGTACTGATATATTTATTATACTATATCATTATAAATGCGTATTTTTTATTATATCAGAATGTATTTTGTTTTGTGATTTCTTCCAGGAAATTAATAATCTTTTTAAATCTCGTATTGTTGACTTTTCGATATGATCACCGCCCTCTGGTAGGATTATCACGCCCCCTAAGGGGGCACCCCACAGTTTGAGAAACGTTGCCTTAGGATCGCTAGATGAAAAAAATTATAAATAAACTTTACTAACTACAAATACATCTCCACCGAAGTTTTTTGAGAAAAAAAGTATTGGTTTTTGTGTGAAACAAAGCTATCTTTAAGACTCAACATGAGCAAAATAGTAAAAAAAATATTACTACTGGTAAACAACAAACAAGCTCACAGGTCCCAAGGCATTTTAAACTAATTTTTTTTAATGTTTCTACGTGCTATACGCCATGCTTTAATTTTAATTTATGAATAATTAATTCCAGTCGATTTTTCAACCAAATATTTAGTATAGCTCCAGAATAAAATTTTTGGTTTGCTGCATTTGTTTTGTATGGAATAAAAAATTGCCAACATCTTAAATTTTAATGTTACCTACTGTGAGGTTTTGAACACAGAACACACGTTTGAATCGGCATGCTACTTCAATGTCCTTGATATGGTCTCGCTAACACAAATATTAGAATACCAAGTCGCTTTAATCATTATAGTTTCACAGCAACTGTTTCAGCAGTTCATTTCTTTAAACTGTGTCTAATAACAAATTTATGTATATTTACTTAAGGGTGGTGAGTTAAGGGTTTAATCATTTTTCCGAGATATAAAAATCTATACTTTTTTTTCTTTGAAAAATACGCTTGGATAACAATGCCTTCTTTTCAGGAAAATTTGAGGTATTTAGAAGTTAATATTACATCTTAAAAAATAGGTTCTGCTTAAAAATTTCTTAATTTTTTAGAAGCATATAAAAAATCACTACAAATTACATCGAGTAGACACAAAGTGAACATTTCTTTCTAAGTAAGCAAATACGTGATTGTGGTGCAAGAATCACATGGATTTCTAATATAAAAAAATGAATTGTTTCTTCAATTCTTTTCACTCGATTTGTTAAAACATCTGAATAGAAAGGGATTATGATTTAACTTGCAAAATTTGTTTCTTCAATTTGAAATCAGTCAACTGTTAGCTAATCATACCCCTTTTCACTAACTTAACTTTTTCTACCATTAGAAATACGTTTTAGAAATTTTTCAAAGTTGTTTGTCTTTCTTTATCATTCAAATAACTCAATTCCTACACACTTTCCAGCTTAACAAATAAACAAGTAATGTACAGAATTTGTTAAAGTCAATTCCTACTTAAAAACAAGAAACAACAAAAAAAATGTTATTTCAGTTGCTTTTTTTATTAAATAATTACAATTGTATATGTATTATAAATATGTATATACATATGTCGGAAGCACAATATTAAGGGGCAAAACACCTTTTAAATTATCATTAAAAACTTTTTATCCACATTAAATTTGTTATTACACATTTTATTTATAAAACTTGAATATAATAGGTAAAAATTTATCTTAAAACCAGCTGTAAAGGAATGCTGACGTCTAACTAGTATACGATTATTTAAGTTAGGTTGAATCTTCATCACAAATTTAACAAAAACAGTTTTATCCAATGGTGCTGCCATCTAGACGAATAATATAGACTGAAATATGTCTTAAACTATAATTAATTAATTAATTAATATTTGAAAAAACTGTATTAGCATCAAGTGTCATCCACTACAAGTTTAGAAAATGTATTTGAACTTGAGTGGATAAGTAAAAAGTATTTTACTAACGATTGAAAATTTGAACACGATACACAAATACATATAGAGAGAGAGTGAACCAACAGTAGGAATTGAATAAATCATATATTCATCGAATTTTTCCTTTAGTAAGAACTTTTATAAGAGTGGACTATAAAATATTCTTAGTATTTACGGTTAATTAACAGAACTGATAAGCCAATACACTCAAATGTTGCTATCTAGAACCTAGTGAGAGAGCCGCTTTCATTTCCCGTCCTTCATTTGGCATTTTATTCTTTTCTTTAGATCAGTGGTCATAACTTCCGAGTACCGGTCTGTGGATCATGTGGTACCGGGGTGCCCTAGGAGCATTAAATTATTTCCATTTTGTTTATTGTGGAGTTCCAGTGCTACTTACCAACCACAAAAATCCACTAACTGGTAAGGAAATACGTTCTCGATTTTCACTTGTCAACAAATTAGGCGAATCCAACATATATATTTGTGCTAAAAGATCAACTGCTGGAGATTGTAAGTGACGGTGGCCTTAAAACAACGTTCAAGCCGGTGTTCTGGATTAAAGTTATGGCGGAGTACCCTGAGAATGCCACTACAGCACTTAAACCCCTACTACTATTTCCGACAACCTATCTGTGTGAAGGGGGGGAGTTTCTGTAGTAGTAACCAAAATAAAACAACGGAATAAACTGAACATAAGCAGCATTCTTCAAGTGCATTGTCTCTTATTCCCCCTAGATGGGGAGCTTGTTGTAAAGAAACAAGCTCAGTGTTCTCATTGATTTAGCGTTGTAATGAGTTAAAATGTTAAATAACTTTATATTCATTTGTTTGGTGAAACTGTATTTTGTTTTGAAGACATGTTTAAACACAATAGAGAATTAAAATTATTAAATGAAAACAATCTAAAATAGGAGCAATCATCATCCCCACCCCAGGGGGTCACAGTAAAACTATCAAACGTTGCCCGGTCCGTGGCGATAACAAGGTTGAGAAACGAGATTATTCTTTCAGCGAGTACAAGTTCATTTCCTGAAGTTGTTTTATGGGAAAATGAAAAAGAACTGAAGGGAGAGAATTGCATTTTCTAATGTTGCATACAAGGGGTGACACAAAAAACAACAACGAGACTAAGTGTGTAATTTGAAAAAAATAGTGGAGTTGGCAACAACTGTTTTGGTGACGTTATTCCACACACCTCCTCTATCCATGTGGCCAGTTCCGCCTTAAATGATCAGGCCAGCTGGGAAAACTGCGTCATTGGGTGAGCGCGTGCAATTGCATTGTGCCGGGAAAATGTCGAATCAACATAAAGTTTCTTGTGAAGAAATCAGTCACAAAAACATTTCAAATATTAGCAGAGGCTTATGGAAATGAATTTTGGCTTCATGCACATGTGTTTGAATGGTTTTTAGGGGTAACGATTAATATGGAAGATGATGAACCTGTTGGGCGCTCAAGGTCAGCAATTACAGACCAAAATACAGCCGAAATTCGTGATATGAATGGGTTCCCACTCACAACAGTGGTCTGACTGTTAATCAACACTACTACATTGAAGTACTAAAAAGACTTCGTGAAAACTTTAGGGGGAAAAAAGGTCAGAACTGGAGAACAATGAATGGTTGTTGCACCAAGATAATGCATCCACTCACATGGCCCTATTTGCCAGGCAGTTTCTGACCAAGCAAAAACATTACTGTGACGGGGCATTATCCTTATTTACCTTATTTGGCACCATGTGACTTTTTGTTTTATTTCGTACAGTTAAATCTTACTGAAAGGGAACCCATTTTACCTCAGTTGAAGAGGTTCAGACATAAACGGAAATTTTCCTAAAAAAAGCTTCCAAAAACCTCGTTTCAGAACTCTTACCAGCAATGGCAGCACCGAATGCAGAAGTGTGCGAATGCTGAAGAATACTACTTTGAAAGTGATACTGTCACAGAGAACTGATTCTGTAATTATACAGTTATTTATTTGATGAGTCTCTTTTTTTTGTGTCACACTCTTAAAGCAAAAGCAAGAGTATGCCATGAGCAAGAGATACAGTTGTCCTGCTTAAAAAAATAGTTAACTGTAATTGATTGTTGTTTTATACAGCAAAATCAAAAATTAATCCGCTTATATTAGCCCACTCGCCAAAGAACAATACTGCATCAAAATTAAAAATTTGAAAGTAAAATATGACGAGCCAAAGCTAAAAATATGCAAAAATTACACAACTAAAACACAAAAGTCTAAAGAAGTGTGTCTTTTAAACCAGGAGTTGCATGACTTGCAGCTGGGTCTCTTAAAATTTTAGGATTTTTGATACCTTTTTTCATAAAATAACTTGCTCGCCATTAACACATTAGTTTAACACATTGTATCTGAAATATAATCAAGATAAGAAAATACATGCAACGAAGAGATTTTCGACTTAAATTATAATAAAACCTTTATTTTATTTGTTTTGCACATATTGCGCAATGTTTATAGGATGTACTACATTTTTATAGAAAAAATGAGATCACCACACCTTGTAAAGTTTAATAACCATTGATCTAGAGGGAATACGATCTTGAGATCAAAACATGAATCTTCTGGCCATCTAATAATCTAATACAAGTGGCAAAAACTTCAACTCTATGCTATAACTAAGGGTCAAGGTCCGGGCACACGAGCAGGTATTGTTTATTCATAGTCTCTGTTTTACAAAAAGGGGAAAATGCTTTTCCTCAAAAAATGCTTACTCTGCTAAGATGTTCAAATAAGCACACAATCCTGCCCAGTTTTTAATCTACAGTTATAGCCCCAATCTCTACGTAATCTACGACTAAACTCCTTCCAATCGTCCTTAATATTTTCCCAAAGTCTACTCTTTGATTTTATTAATAATTCTGCCTTATGCCAACATTTTCTCGTATACTTCTCCAAAGGAATCCAAAGAAATGGTCCCCGCTAAATAATTCTCTACCTTTCTTTCACAATACATTTGCTTTTTTTAGTATCCACATAAATTCTGCAATCTCACCGCTCATATTTAGTTCCTTGATATCTTATTTTATTTTTGTCGCAAAAGGAGGTATAGAGTAACGCTGAAGAGCTATTGAATATGTCCGATCTGGTAGAATTAACGGCCTTCGCAAAAGACTCAATTCTAAGTTTCAAATTAGACACAACCGAAAAGACTGCATGTACTTCAACATCAAAGTTTTAAAAATGTCGTCCAGCTGAGGCATACTGTAAAAAAATTCACAATATACGCCTGTACTTACAGAGTCATTCCTTTAGAGTCATTCGTAAATACGCGCGGTTCAGGATAATTATTTAAATATTGTCCAGTTTCAGAATAATATCTATAATGTATCTTTTTTTTCTATTTGCATCAATTTTTATAAGATGTAGTAATAAACTGAAAACTCGAAATTTATTCTCCATTTATGTTTAGTTGATTTGTGTTGCCCTGAAGTTGAGACTTTTATTTATTTGTCTCAAAATTTGTTATATAATTATATGATTAAAAACTAAATAGTTAAAGAAAAATAACTATTTAGGTCTTAATAATATTCGAATCCAGGAACTTCTTGAAATGTGTGTGTGAACGTTAAGTAAGAAAAGCAACACAACCTTATTGTGGCAAACGTAGAAAGAGGGTATGGGAACAGAGATCTAGCAATTTTGATGTAAATTGCATGTACGTATGTCAACCTAAATATGCGCGTGTATTTTCTTCCAATTTAAGGTTTATCTTTGATCTTCTTCCTAGTCCAGAAATGGCCTTTTGCAGCGCGCAGTTATTGCTCTTTTCAAAACCAGAAATGTAATTTTATTCTGAAATCACGTTTTGCTTGAATGCAGAAACTGAATTATAACTTTCTACTAAAATTAGACTATGAATAAATGAAAAACAAAATCCAGTGTTTTCAGTAAGAATAATTAAGCTGCATCAGAAGTTTTTAAATATTTATGTTGAAGCATAAATATTTAAAAATTTGGGGGATATATAATCTCTTTCAACACGATTGGAGCACGAAATATATTGTACCGTTTACATTTTTTTAAATATTATTCATACATCAAATAGCTTCTTAAGCGTTTGTTGGGGGTATATATGCTCTTACTTTTACTTTATTTTATAAATTTGATTTTTTTCTCTTTTTTTATCGATTTCATTTTTGCTTCCAAATCTGCATTTTACTGAATTTGTTCAAGCAAATATGCAAAGAACTGGGGCTTTCTTTTTAATTTCTTTCAGTATGCACTATATGGAAACTTTTTACAGTGTTCAAATTTGTTCAGAATAAGAATTGAATTGATTTAAAAACATTTATTTTGAGATAAATGTCTTCAGGAGTCTTTGAAACAAAGAAAGCTCTATACATAGCATAGCAGAAAAATGCAACGTGTGGAAAAATAATTATTCGAAATTTATAAGTTTATCGTATCATGTAGTACAGAAGCTTTAATAGAAACAGATATTCTATTGTCAATCATCGGTCACTTCTGGAGATTTTGAATGAACTTTATATATCTTTAATGAATATGGCAGAATGAATAAGAACACGAGATCAGAATAATTGTGTTTGAAACACGGCAGTGCAATAAACAGTTAAGCGTCCCATTGACAACAGAAATAAAACCACCAAATTGAATATTATCAACTCTTTTTTTATCATCACAATCTACATTATCTTAGCACGAAATAAACACCCAATAAAAATATACAAAATAGTGCACTGATTACAGCATCGAATTGTTGAAATTTGAGCTTAGTTCACATCAATTTCAAGAACACTGGAAATTGTTCATCAGTGATACTTGAGGATTGGTAAGCGTGCATGAGAAACAGTTGAAGCATTTTATTATTAAAGAACATTGGCGTAACGTACATCCCTGCATTGGGGAAGGGCTCAACGGTACTAGGCGGTCCAAAGCCTGACTGACACCAAGTTGCAATCCTTAGTAAAATCCGACACGGGGCCCATAACTTGACTTTGCAGGGGGCCCTAATATTCTCCGTTACGCCACTGATAAAAAAAACCTAAATTACACGTTTAATCTTTCTTTTTATAGCTCAGATGGAAAATATTTATTAACACCGTTCAGCATGTTCAACATTTAAATTATGCAAACCATAGTCATAAAATAATTTAAAAGTAACTCTTTTAAAATAAGGGTACTTGCGCATTATACCGTCAATCAATTTCGCCAAATCAAAAGATGTCGCCAATGCTGTTATTGTTGTTATAACTATGTTTGGACATGCGTGGGAACGGCATCTACTATTGGCTGTATATAGTCGCATTTGTCGATGGTTTAATGAAATTAATCGACGGTGTAATATGTAAATATACCAAAATAAGAGTTCTAATTTAAATCTTGGCTAAGTCATTTCCTTGTAATTGCCACGAAGACTTCTAATGCATTCTTTCAGTGTGAGCATGAGTTTGTTTACCACAAGATATGCTATATTACGAGATAGGAGATTAAAAAAAAGGTTACCGACAAATTCCAGACCTAATTATTGTTATTTTTACCTCTGCCTGAAATTCTGCCTGTCGTCTTCAGGCGTGTGAGCCTCGTTTTCCAGTTCTGTTCGGGTGTTCCTATCATCGCCGGTGTAGGTCAGATGTTGAATGTCGTCATTCCGAGGACTAATGGGAGTTCCAGGGGGTGCACTGGATGCTGGAGAGGGTGTGGTAGATGCAGGGGTTGGATCCTGAGGGGCTCCAGAAGCAGGGGTGAAGACGATGACGGTGCCATCTACGGTCGTTTTGAAATTTAGAAAACCACGGACTGTGACGGTAGGTAAGCTGATGTCTGCATCAATTTCTTCTGCAGCTGTCAATGCTTCCGCTCGGGGGGCAGTGGGAATATATACAGGGGCGGCGCCATCGGCCCGTAGAGGTACTACTAGAAAAAAAAAGAACGTGAGGCAACACAGTTTTTATAATATTGAATAAATTTATGTCACACACACGCAATGTTGACATAGCAATACACAGATAAATGATGAAATTGTAATATGATTTATGATTTAAAGTAGAATTTATAAAAATGAATAAAGAGTTGAAGTGTGTAATTGATTAATAAAGCCATTTTAGAAAGAGAATTATTCCATTTTGAATCTTCTGTAGTATTTTGTCTACTTATTGTTCTCGGGATAACATAAAAGTTATTTCTGGAATATAAATGGGAAAATTTCCGGTCTTGGTTTAAGGCATTTTTCGGGTGCAAACTATTTAATTTGTTTCAATATTTAAAATAGGAGGAGGCTTGGTATTTTTAAAATTCCCATTTATTTTATGCAATATAAAACAAGAAGTAACACAAATAGCAGTGCGGTTTAGATGATCACGCGCTGACATCAACATGCGCGGTTTACAGGACGTTCACAAAAACATTCTATGCTCGTTCCCCAAATCTTAACTATTTAGTTTTAACCAACCGGAAGCTGTTAGAATCATATAATTTCTGGTAAAGGCTTTTGTGATTAGTCCGAATAAGCGACTGATGCAAGATTGCGTCATCCTATTTTAAAAACTCTAACGTTTCAGTTTTGGGGAGATAAAGTTATAGTTATTTTCCGTAAAGTGGGTAAACTAAAATGAATTATCACTCAAAGTCATGGAGGGCTCAAGACCATTGTGACTTAAAATTCCTCGAGACAAAATTTAAGTGATTTAACACACACGCACGTTAGTGTGTAATATGAATAATATGAGATTTAATAATTTAAATTTTCCTCTTAATTGTGACGCAAAATAATCACTCCTAAAATCCTTTAAATAGTAGAATAGTTTTAGAAGTCTTCAGAAAATATAAACTCCTTGAGTTAAATTTATACTTTATTTTAAAAAAAAGAAGAAATTTCTTGAAAATGCATCTGAAACTTTATTGCAAATAATAATTCTAAAATTTTAATCAATGATTGAAACGATCAGTTATCTTTCCTGAGATTTTATTCATAGAATTGAATAAAATCGCAGATTAACAAATTATAATTATCGGACTTTTCAAACAGAATATAGCTGGTGATTATTATTTCTAACTAATGAAATACATCACATATATAACATCAAATTACTGAAATCGAATTCCATGATTGTACATTATTCCATTAATAATTTTGACAAAAAGCTTGTTCGTAGAAGTTAAAGGAGCAAAAACAAAGATATTTTTTTAAAAGAACGTAATTGAGATTGGCATTTAAGGTATCCGACTACTTGCGACAACTTTTTTTTGAAAAAAAATGGAGATATGGGTTTTTTTGTGTTTTTTATATTTATTTACTATATTTTAAGGAAAAAATTCTGAAATTGATAAAAGAAAAAAATTACTGTTATTAAAATGGGAAAAAACTAGTAAAAATGTACAAAAAATTACATAAACGGGGCCCGCTCTGTACAATTAGTAAATGAACAAATTCTCAATTTTTCAATTTTGATGTGTTACTTTGTTATTCCTGTTTGAAGTGACCTTCAGGATAAGAGATATTTCAATTTTTACCAAAACTAGAGCACTTTATCTTAGTCATTATACGAAATTGCTTAAAAAAAACATTGACTATATTCACAAAAAGGACTGCAAATTTTGAAATAAAACTGTGATTGATAAATCTGAAAATCAAAACACTTTTACTGTTATGCAGAACATGAGTAAAAAATTTCAGCCAATTATTTTAAAAACATTTTGAGCAATCGCTGTCCCCGTTTGAGTTTTTCGGGAAAAAAACACATTTCGCGAGTAAAACGCATTTTAAAGTTTGACACCTTGTGTAAAGTTATGGCATCTGCTTTTACTAAAACGCTTGTAGTTTTTGTTCTAGTGGAGGGAAAATAAAAAACTTGGTATTGTTATTAAGCTAGTAAGATGGCCTATAAAATAAAGTCATTAAATTTTTTTTCAATTTTTGAAAAAAATCATGATTTTAAAGTAGTCGGATACCCCTTGACATCACATAAGATCATGTGACAATCGCTCAAAAAATGTAATCATTTATTAACCAGAACTGATATTGGTTGAAACCTTAACTCAAAATGTTAACCACATTTCACTTCAATTTATAACGAATTATACAGATTTATTTTTCTTAATTAAGAGCTATTCAAGGCTTTAAAGTCGCCCAAACTTCCTCCGCTATTGTCACCCCTATTAATTAGAACTCGACCACCGACATTGTATCCAGTTCCTTGCTGACACTCAGACAGTTAAAGAAAAGAATATAAAGCCTACTTTGAGAGATATCAGTTTTTGTCTTTATTAACATTACATGTTATCGGCATCTGCGGATATTATGGAGTCGGCTAGTTTCAAGGTCGCTGCAGGCCCATAAGTCCTTGGCAAGGCTTTAAATCTGATTTTGCATATATTATCAGGTTTTCGTTTCCGCCACGAAACAAAAAAAAAAAGAGAAGGTGAACTATTACATGATAATGAACAGATTGCAGGCAAATCAGAGTAATTCGCTTCTGTTCTGGAATAAATGTAATTAGATTGTTGTTACACTTACAGGACTTTTTCATGTTTTGTTTTTATCGTGCAGCTGAAAGATACCGTTGTTGTTTACCTTCAACCAAAGCGTAGGCACTGATTGACACGTGGTGGGAAAAAAGTTTCAAGGTCAGGCGTTAGGGATTTTGTAGATGATCATGTATATTGTAAGGAGAGGCATTTAATATTTTTAACGAGATTTATTAATTTTGCTTACATCCTCCCACCTCCCTAAAAATTTAAAACTTATAAACTTGAATAAAATGTTACTATTTCACATTTAACCCCTTATGCGGTCAATTTTTTTTACCCCAAATGCTTCAAAAAAGGAACATTTCTATATTGCTTATAACTAAACCCCATACAAGTTGCCGCCTTCACCACATAAAAAAAATGCCGGATAAAAAGCATTTTTATACCACAGACAAACTGCATCACCTTTTCAAAATACCAGCACTAAATAATACACCATAAGAGTTAAAAATAAGTGCAAACAAAGAAAGAAAGAAAGCATCAGTGCCCGTAAAACGTACGGGTAAACTAGTTGAGACCGTAGCCCGTACGCTTAAGGGGTAAAGGTTTTCTTATCTGAAATTTTATCTTTGACCATCTTACTGCATACAATGTGTGACGAATCTGTACGGAACCTTTCCACTAATCTTCTTAGGCGTCTTTTTGGGGAATATAAATTCGCGTTTATTTCCAATCAACTCCAAAAAGATTATCAGGATATTTAAATTAGATAAGGTATTTAAGTCGAGCGTTGCGAGATAGCAAGAGAGATGATGGAAGGCTATTGGGCCAGTAACTTTAAACGCATTTTTAGAAGATTCAAGGAGATTAGATTCGTCAAGACGTCGTGTTGCTAGATGTACCAGAAAGCTGATATAAGCCAGCGGTAAATATAATTTACGTACGCTTAAAATAAGCGTCAGTTTGAGCTACTTAGTTAAAGTTAATGACAGTTAAGAATTCGAATACGTGTGTTTCTCGGATCTCCTATTTCGGTAAACCTTACTTGAGCTTGAGCTTAATTATTAATTAATTGCATTATTAGTAATTTAATTTAATATAAAGGCAAATTCCTTTAAGCGACGTAACATAATATTATTCTATGTTATCAGAGATTTTTTTTGAGAGAATTATAATAATAAATAAATATTATTATTATTCAAAATGGCTCTTAGTGGTTCTTTGCCTCAAATTAATCTTGGTGTTCAAGGTGAGACCCAGGGGGTCTCCACAAATATATTTTGTTAAAATTATAAAGTTATGCAGCGTTTTAGAATTAATGTAATTGGATATGCAACCAGGGTAAGATTGAATGAAAATTTATAAACGTCGCGCTATAAAGCAACACAAGGGTTATTAACGACGACCCTCATAATTTTGAGTCTCAATTAGGTAAACAGGACAGCATTTGAGCCGGCAACTACCTTTCCAGACTTTCAGACCACACCAACATGAGAACTTAGTCCAGACAGATTTAACATGCATCTGTCACTCTACAAGGCGAGTCTTCAGAGGCTAAATGATTCTAACGCTTGATCAGACAGAAACAAGGCCGGCCACTTCTTAAAACTCCATGGCCTCGCGTCTACCGTGACTACTTAACGTTAGGCGAAGAGCCACACTTTAATGAGATTTAATAATGAAAAAATTTAGTTGTTTTCAAGCTTCAAATTATCGGAAAGATATAATATTATGGTTCAAACAATATGTGAACGATTCTAAATGGTGATGTAATTTTAGATCATAATTCCAAAACCTTGCCTATAGTAAGTACAGCTGAGAATAAAATGCCAAATACTGAAATGTAGTAATATCCAGTGACGTAATATAAACCCCTCGAACCCCCGCATTGCAGGGGGGGCAGGATTATACGGGTTTAAATTCCGACTGACGCCAAGTACAGGTTGGGGCTTAAATTCTGATTTTACAGAAGGGTCGCAATATTCTCCGTGAAACAGCACTTGTAAAAATATTATGATATAAAACATAATTTTCTGTGTTAATAGAATAACGTAGAGATTATTTATGTCGTAAAACAGTAGTTAAAAAATCACGAGATAGACAGAAACCCAGAAGAATGTTATAAATGGGGATTTTCGCTGATGATTTTAGATTCGGGAAATATGAACTTAACTCTTTTTAATGGCAGTAAGAAGGCAATTACCAATGCCACAAACGTATATCTCTAAAATTTCAAAAATGCTTCAATATACTAAATCCATCTTGATAATATTTAGCTTCTCAAAAATTAGATTAGCTTCTCAAAAATTATAACAATTTAATTACATGTTGTTTAGAATAAAAATTCCCACTTAATTTTGTAAAAAGTTATCTTTATAAAGAAAACTGTATAAATCAATCTATTATTTTTATGATACTTATATGGTACTACTATATTAAAAAATATAATAAAATATTTCTTTTTCAGTTATTTGAAATTGCTTTTTCAAAAGCTTCCTTTTTGGAAATATAGATGGCGATACTTTATATATTTCACAGGTATAATTTTTTTAAAAAATACATTATTCAGTTTCATATTATTATAAAAATATATAAAAGTACATTTCTTAATAATATAAAATAATTGTTGTTTAGATTTACAATTTTAGCCCACATCCTTATTTATCGCCTACTTGGCGAATCATTATACTCGTATTGGATAGAAGTTCAATACAGATAAATAATTTGCGAGAGCAATTTGGCACAATTTGTTCTTTTTTGCCAAAGGTGGGGACTAAAAAAGGATTCTACCACACACACACATTTAAGGACTTAAAAGTTTCGCATAGCAGATAAGAAAAAGTTTTGCTATTCATTGAAACTAGTTTCAACTCCGCAGTCTTCAGCCTTCCATGTTTAAAGATTCTGAGGTATTCATCTTGATAGCAGGAAAGCGTATTTTACATTACAAGTTTTAAATTACACACGAATTCTTTCACTGAATTAGATATTTTTTAAAAAAAGAATACTGGTAACTATATCTAATTAATAAAAAAAATTTAAAAATCTATCAGCAAATTTAAATTCTTAAATTGTAGACTTGTAAAGCAAAAACGAAGAAATTCATAAGACCGGTAATAAATTAAGAATTTAGCATAATGAGATGACGTCGCAAACGTACCCACCCGTGCTGGAATTGGAATGAAATGACATTTGAAGGTTAGTTATAGTTTTCCTTTTTGAGGTTTTAAGAAGTAATTGATAACTATTTAGGGAAATCTGCGTTCAACTTAGAAAAAGAGAAAATAAGAGAGATTATTAGGGGAACTAGACATAAGTGATAGGCGAATCACACAAAAACATGTTAAATTGTCATATATAATTTTTTGTAATTAGTATCAATTAAAAAACTTGAAGGCCAATAAAACATCTGTGACATATACTATAATTAAAAAGAAAATATACTCCAATCTTATACTATTCGTACATTCAAAACTTACACTCTACAACTTTAACTATTTATTATTCTTAATCTCTGAGAAATGCATTTAAAAGTTTCACATATTATGGGAAAATTCTAGTTCAAAAGGGAAAAAAATATATCAATCAAAACTACATCTCTTTATATACTTAAAATTTATCACAAATAAAATCTAATCGTAAAATTATTGATTTCATTTTATTTTTCATATTTCATTCTTTAAAAATAAAATTTTTAATGATTTGAAAAGAATTCGATGCTGCTACAGAGTGAATTTGGCAACATCCAATGGTTTACTTGAAAATTCGATTGTAAGAACACGGAATGGAAATTTGGATTGCCTGCGAGTATATGTGGAAGATAATAGAAATGTTCTAAATCATATCATGTTTATAGTGTTACTATATTAAGACACAATAAATGATATCAAATCCCTCTAGAGCCTATTATCTAAGTAGAAGGTGAATGATTTAGCCTAATATTGCAACGAATTTCAAACAAAACAAACAGAAAACGATTTGGAGAGAGAGATTCAGAAGAAATAATTCAGTGGTAGCCTCATCCTCAGACCTATAAATAGGAGAAACTGAGAACGAAATTAGAGTTAGAAGAACAAAAGTTCAAAATGCGTGGGTTTTGGGATTAAAGTTGTGAAAAAAATCCATGTTTTATTCCTTTTAGAAGAACTGTTTTCCATTCCTTGGGCGTTTCAATATAAACAATATTTCAAAATGTTCAAAATGCTTGCTTCATTATGTAATAGAAAATATTATACTCCAGTATAAAATCGAACAATGAAAATCGTTGAAAACCGTCCGAATTTAGGATATGAATCGAATTTAGGATATGATATGGACTGTAATATAGTGTCATCCTCTCTCAAACAAAGTTGGTAGATTTTAATATTACAATTTTCTTTGAGAAATTGATTTGAAGTTTTTAAGGATAATTCAAATTGAAAAACTAAAATGTGATCGTTATTTCTGTGTTCTAAGAAAAATCTGAATAGAAAATAAGCTCACAGAATATTTGAAAAAAAATATGAGCAAAATGGCTTTTCTTAAAAAAGGTAGTATTAAGACTGTTGTGCTTTGCCTTGAATAACGATTGATATATAAAAAGCTTTGTGAGTTTTTCTGATGACAAATATATTACATATCACTATAATTTACAACATACACTTATAAAAACAACAACGAAAGGTAAGATCTCTGAATAAAATGTTCATGAAAAAAAAAGTATTTGTATATTTCTCAAGAAGCTCATAGATTCCAGCTTAAGTATATTTATAATAACGAAATGTTTATAAGAATTAATTATTTCGCTTTTCAAACACCGTAAAGGTTTTAATAATGTATTGAACATGGTTTTTAGGACTAGTTACCATCCAATTTTGGAATAAATTTGCATATTTGACAAAAAAAGATTATTCTTAAACAAGCTACCCTTTTGTGTTAAGTTCTTTGGAAAACACGATGGTAAACGTTTTTAAATACTTTTATGAGACAAGCAGCGACTTCTGACGTGCAGCGTTGTGACTCGAGAAACTATAATTCTTTGGTTTTAATATTCCTTTTATTTTTACTTCAACATGCAAGATAAATTAGGCTTTTTACAATAAAGAGAGAATTAATGAGGCTATTTACATGAAAGAACTAATATATGAGCACACGCTAGTAAAGATAAAATATTATACATTAATATTATACATTAAAGATATAATATTATTTTCTTCTTAACGTAAAATGCAACTACATTATTTAGAAAATATTCCAAAAACTAACTTAAATAAAATTCTGTTGCCAGATTCAAAGTGAATAAACAAACGCAAAGCAAATATTAAATATCAAACAGGAAATGTCGAACTTTTTAGGAGGGGCAACATGCAAGGTCCACTGAGAAAAACCAATATAATCGGATTTGCTTACAACTGCATTCCAAAATCACATTTTTTTTGTTCTTATTATAGCTTACAGTACTAACAACTTACGGTACAACTAATTTTTCACGTTTTGGTACTTTTTAATTGAAGTAACGAAAGCTCAGGTTTATTATTGTTATGAAAATAAACAATTTCATGAAGCAACTTGGGTTATTTAAACAATTGGCTATGAAGTCAGAGAAATATAATGTTTACAAATATTATTAGGTTAAATTCAATAAAAACGATCCTATTTTTTATTAGTGTCGATAATAATATTAAAATGTGTGTATTTGATACACAATCCTTTAGTTAAGACAAACGAAGGTGTAACTCGAACAAATTTTCTAAATGTTAGTGTTAACATCGAATTCTTGATAATGTCGAAATATAAATAAAACTTAACACCCAACTCTCATTTGTGGCCAATTTCTTAGCCAACACACGCAGAAACAAAGAAAAACCTAACATTTGCCGATTGATTTTCTCAATTATACGTTTATTGTGTATGGATTAAAAATATAGAAATATAAGGCTAACAGTGAAGAAGACCCGAATGGGTAAAATCTTCTGAAGAACGAATTACTTGTTTTTGAATACGTAATTGTGGGATATTCTTTTTTTGATATCTTTTGAGGGATAACCATGAAAAAACATTAGTGTTCTAAACCACAAAGAACATTTCTTTTGAACATGTCCCAAGAACATTTTCAACGCGTCCCCAGAAAATATTTTTACCTTTTAAACACAAAAACTCATCATGAGAAAAACATTTTCACTCCCGAGCGATTTCAAAACAATTCGTGACTCGCACTTCACGGCGTAGGTGTATATGTTCCATTGTTGTTCACCCTACACTTATTTCGCAGTTTTAATCTGGGAAAAAGCCAGTCAAAATTTTCAAAACAATGAATTCGGAGCAACTTCCCATGCTGACTGATTTCGAAAGAATTGTCACAGTCCAACGAAACTGTTCCAATGGAACCTTAATCCACTAATTACGTTTCTGAAATTCTTAAGATACAAAGTATCTTGTTTCGTTGCGACTTTAGAGAAAACACAAATCTTTGTCGATTATTTCATTGTAGAGACAACGACAAAAAATCTCCTTTTTAAAGTAGATTTTAAAGGAATTATGCAAATTTTTTCATCTGCTCCTTCTTAATTCTCATTGATATTTAATACATAATTATTATTTAATGTTACGATCTCTGTTCTTGTGAATAATAATTCCCCTCCCCCTGCCTATTAGCAACTAAGCCTTTGCAGACACGGCAAGTCCCCAAATGTGAGAGCTATTTCAGTAGTGGCTCCATCTAGTGGGGGCATGGATTAATACAGAACATTTTATATATATAAAACTTTGAAACTTTGCGGATGTAGTGATTGTTATTTATTTATTTGTTTATGGGGGATATGGAGCAACAGATATTATCCCATTATAAATGCTATCTGTAGATCAAAAAGCCTTAAAAATGTAATGAGCAAAATTCATGTGACGTCATAGTCACATGATAAACGCAATCACGTGTCTTCTGACACAGTTCACACGTCTAACACATATATATGTGAGAATGTATAACACATATATACATTCACGCATTTCCAAACAATCAGTTCATGCATTTCACAGTTGCCAACTTTTGTTTTTCGCAGAAACTTTAATTTAAAAATAAAAATTTGTTCACAAGCACATAGGTAAATAAAATCCAAAATACACGTATAATATAAAAATATTGCTTTTTAATTTTGAAAAACTTTTCAAAGTATTTTAAAACTTGTACATCTTTACTCAGTTATCAAATTTGAAACTGTATTTTAATTTTACAAATAGAACAGGTGCAAGTCTAATGTCAAGTTTGATTTCGATGGAGGACACGTGATTACATTTATCACGTAACCTTTATGAATTTAGCCCATTAGTAAGCTAAATAGCTCGTAATTTATACATAGCAATTTTTGATCTAGTAATTCCAAACAAATATTATCCGGGATTAACATGTATTTGATTAGCTACAGCTCACAAATCTTACGATTACATACTATGAATGGTGATAGTAGGGGGCCAACTCAGATTTCGACTTCGACATTTAATCACGATTCAAAATCAGGATGCGTAATACCACGTTTAGCAGAAATGTACGATTGGAAAATATCAATAACATACACATAAACTGATAACACTGAATGCAAAATTTCATCTACGTCTAAATAAAACGACTAGAAAATTGTATATTATGAAAATTTATACATATATCAATTATAATTACTTAAGTACCGTGATTGATATTGACATAATTTCTGTAACTAAATAATATTTAACGTTATTAAGAAATAAAAGAGAGGACCACAATATCATCCAAGTATTACGAATCATTGCCTTTAAAATTTTTTCTTAACGTTTTGCTCGTGAGTTTCGAAGTACCCTGTATTTTCTGAATTACTTTTTCTTCATTCCAATCACTGGCGTAGCTAGCTCTGAAGGGGCCCTGTATCAAAATTCCTTCGGGGCCCTTATTTAGATGTGAGAGCTCTGTTAGTGAGATTGTAGTTACAGATGTTGGGGACCATGTAGCTTGGGGGTCCGTATCATTGATACGGCTATGCTCCTGATTCGAATATATACAATTGCATGAAGTGCCGTTCACACCCCAAACCTCACCCTTAGACCATGGAGATGGATGCTTCTCCCATAAAAGAAGTCTGTGTGCGCCACTGATCATATGCACTACATTAGTTTCGAAGAATAAGACAGAAAGTGTGAGAACCAGTGGCGTAGCATGCCCCCTCCCCGCGTTGCCGGGGAGGGGGATGGAAAGGATTCTAGGTGGTCCAAAGCTTGTCTGACCCCAAGTGCACATTTAACTAATTTATAAAATATTAAGGGCAAAACCTGACTTTCAAGCGGGCCCTAATATTCTATGTAACGCCACTGGATAGAACTAATATTTGAAAGCCACTCAATCTGAAGCAAAGGAAATAAAAGCAAAATATATCTAGATATATATTATAAATGCGAAAGTTCGTTTGGAGGTTTAGTCATCTTTCACGCAAAAAAAAAAATACTGAATGGATTTTAATGAAACTTTACAGTAATATAGCTTATACATCATAATAACACATAGGCTATAATTTATAAGGATATTGTGTGAAGTCTCCAAAATATAACGATATTTGTCAAGTAAGAAGGAAAAAATTCTGCCATCTGCAAACAATTCTGGCATGCGCTGCAAAAAAGCCCACGACAGCATATATCTAACTTTTATTTGTGAAGAAACCCTTTTTGTTTTTGCTACGCAAGGCGCTCGCTTTTAATTTACTCCTTTAATCAGCGTAATCCCTAATCTTTTTTTATTGCAGAATAAAACAAAGTTTTGAAGGGAGAATTTGTTATAAATCTCTCTTTATTTGAATATTTTTTAATGATTTTATTATGCACATGTGGTAGTAAGAAATTGATCTTTTTTCAATATAAATACTTTTACCGCTTCTGATACTTAAAGTAAATAAACTTTCTCTTTCACACTACATCATTTAGACTAATTTTCAAAATTTGTTTGTTGTTAGTAGTTAATTATAACGCTGTAATTTTAATTGAATAGGTAGATATTGCATTTTTAAATATAAAAATGATTATAACTACTGTACTGTATTTTTTTGGAGTGAGTGAGTGAGTGAATATTAACGTCGCACTGTTCAGCTACACGAGGGCTTTTGGCGACGGCGCACGTAATTTTGAACCAGGGTCAAGTGACGTGGACGACACTTGAGCCTGCACCCCCTTCTCCTAACTACCACACTACACCAACTTAGCAGGAATATTCTACCAATACTTAACAGGAATATTCTCTGAAATCCACTCTTCCAAGATATATGGCAGCATGGGTTCTATGATGAGTATTTTAGCGGGGAAGGCAAATAGTTTTGTAGCAGATATTGCGTTTTCAGAGGATTGCAAAGATTATCATTTTTGTCCCGAAAAAATAGTTAATGTCAAATTTTAAGTGTCTTATGTTTTTGTATGTTAATGAAGACCTTAGAAAAAGAGATTTGCCTTTTTTTAAGTAAATGGTGTATGTAATTAATTTTATAGTGGAATATCTTTAATTAATTTATTAGCTCTAACGGATTAAATTTCCCAAAGTGGAGTATTTTGTTTATGTATATAGCCCTTAATTTTCAATGTAGTGATCCAAAAAAACTATTGCATGAAAAAAAACTGCAGTAAATCATAATGCGGTAGATAAAGCATTAGCGTGCATCGCTCTCCTAAACGGCGGGTCTTACAAAGCTCTAATAAAGCTTGAGCTATGAAAGTAGCTAGGCATTTGCCGACTTGACTCTATCGTCAACATTTCGCTATGTTTTTCACTGAATAGTCATTATAATTTAAGAAGCGACATCGCTTGCGAATATTACAATTTTAACATAAAATAAATACAACAGAAAATAATATTAATGTATTACACTTCCAGATATAAATTATTTACTCTATTTTAAGCGTTCATTACACAAAACTTTTAACAATGTGTTACTTTTGCTGAGCAGAGATCAGCTTAGGGAGGTATTTTCAAAAATCAACCCTCAACACTGTTACGGGGTGTTAAAAATAAAAAAAAATCCTTTTTACCAGCTATTAGATCTACAGACTTAAAATTTAACAAAGGTGTTTTTTTTTTTTGTTCAGCTGAGATATGCAAAAAGCTTTTTTTTGTTTAATTTGTAATTCACGTAAAACTAACTCATTATAAACTTCTTTATCCTTCAATCCGTGTTGTTTAATTTTTTAGTTCACCCGTGCGAAGAACGGGTATACCAGCTATAAAGAAGAAAAATTGAGAAAAAGATATACTTGTGTGGAAAATCCAAATGATTAGTTGCTCTAATATAAGCATTTCGTACATTTCGCAATAAGATATAATTTACAAACATGCATCTGAATAAAAGGATTTTTTAGTAAATAATGATATATATATATATATATATTTCATTTAAATTCCCTCAATAAATTTATTTTATGAACTCTGTTATCTCTGCCATTCATCTGTCATCATTTGATCATTTTGGAACAATAGTAAAGGTCAACAAATGCATTGAAGTCAAATTCTGTGATGAAAAGAGAAGCCGATGAAAACATCAAACACATGTCAATTTGATAACTTTCGAACAAACGGTACTTAAAAGAAAAGACCGCCATCAAGAGCGATTTTATTTACGTGGGAAAAAAAACGGCTTGGAAAGATGAATTGGTACTTTTTCACATTACCTAGTCAAACCTATCACTAATCAAGATACAATAATAGTGACGTACCACATGACGTCACTTTCTGCGCAGTGGGCCAAGGACAGGGCTAGTGGTGGTTTCCGGTTAAGTAAGAACGGGTAAAAGAATGAGAATGAAATGAAGAGAAGGGTCAGGATGAGAAAAAACTGACATGAGAAAACGTTTAGCAAAGTATTGACCTCAAAAAAATCTTCCACCTTCACCACATATAGAAACGATAAAATATGTAAATTCTTTGGAATTTCAGAATTTTCAAGCAATTTTTTTAAAGCAAATCGCGAGGATAAAAGCATAAGATATATTCCTCTCCCTTCTACTAATATCACCATAATACAAATGAAAAAAAAATTAGATGGATATAATATTAAATCTCCGAAACAATTTCGAAAATAAATGCTATCTATTTCAATCACTATATGCAGTTATATTTGATACACTTAAATCGAATTTAGAATGAAATAATTTGAAAATAAATAAATAAGAACCAAGCCGCAGGTATTAATTATGAACAAAAAAAATGAAAGATAAAATTAGAATGCGTTGTAAAATTAATTTTATAACGAGTATATAACATAGAAAAAAAATTCTAAGTCAATTCCTACTTAGATCAACAAAGAAAATTTTTATTTAAGCTACTTTTTGTTAAAAAGTTACAATTAATATAAATATGTATATACATATAACAGAATCACAACAGTAAGTGGTAATTCATTTCTATTAATTATCGTTAAAGTATCGTTTTTTTTTTTTTTTTTTTTTTGTCATCCAAAATAATCGTATTAATTTCAGTTCAACTGAATGCTTTAAAACGTAAGAAAAAAAAACTTTTAAAGTTTTGACCCAAGTCGCTAAAAATGAAAGCAACGTGGTTGTATCTGTAATTCTTTAAATAATTAGTTTCAGTCAATTAATTTTAATTAATTATAATTAAATTATCGTATTTTTACGCCAAACAATAGTGTATAGAAAATTTCAGCTCAAAGGAGCACTTTAAAATGTGAGAAAAAACCTTTTCATGTTTCACAAGTCGCCAAAATGGTCGCTAAGTCGCCAAAAATGAAGCCAACGTGGCTGCATTTGTAATTGATTGAATAATTAGTTTTAATCAATTAATTTTTTTAATTATAATTAAATTACTGTATTGTCATCTAAAATAATCATGTATGTAAAATTTCAGCTGAATTGAGCGCATTAAAATGTATTTTATTAACGATTGAAAATTTCACCAAAATAAATAAATATATAGAGAGTGTGAGCTAATAGTAGAAATTGAAAAAGCATTACTTTAAGAATTTAAAAAAAGATAAAGCATGTTCCAACAGTTCTGTTGATGCCATAATGAGCATGTCCAAAATTAAAAGAGCAGCTAGACGTAAAACAAACAAAAACTATTGAGATGAAATCTTCCAAAGGTTAAATCACTGTTTCATTTTAAAATACTTCCTTAGAAAAATTATCACTTTAATTGAATTATAAAAATAAAAATAATCAATTTCTATCATTCTATCCTTGATTTATCATTTGAAGTACTCGCTGGAGTCAGGAACATAGTGAAATGAAGTAGTTTCCTAAGTCTTTTCTCTAAATTTAAGAACTAAATCATTTTTAAATTCAGTAAAAATTAAAGTTTTATTGAAAGAAATAATCTTAAATTCTCTTTTCTTCTGTATAAAAGAGAAAAGAAAAGGGAGAGAAAAAATTAAAGATCCCTGGTAAAGATGAAATAATATCGGTGTATGTGTGTATGTGTGTGCAGTCTTAGATTCTACGGTACGATTAAGTGAGATTTTTCGTGTACCATTTAGTTATGCCTACTCATAAATAAATCAACGATCATTAATAATTCCCGGTTATTTATTCGCAGAGATGCGCAAGATGTAAAGGAATTAAAAAGAGCACCAACAAAAATTTTGACCATAGTACTTCATTTCCTAAAGATATTATTTCACCACTATCATGCTACAAAAAATTTTGAAAACGTAAACAACTTAAAGGTACAAATTATATAGTGGTATCTATAAATCCCAATAAAATTAGTAAAATTGAAGAAATTAATGATTTTATTGTACACTGCTGGCCATCGTAAATGCAACACCAAGAAAGACAAGAGATAGCACAACAAAATTTATTTTGTACATAACATGTTGACCAAGTATCAAATGATTAAATTTATAGACTTCTGTGAAGTGTGGTTCCTGCCAGAATCAGTAGCCAGAGTAGCCGCCATTGTTGGAGATCACCGCTGCCACACGCCTCGGCATTGCTTCAAAGAGACTTTGGATGTGTTCTTGGGGTACAGCAGACTACGCAGCTTCCACACGTTGCCAAAGTTGATCTAGTGTGGCAGCTGGGGATGTAATATGGGTCAATCGTTGAGCAACCATGGATCACATGTTTTCTATAGGCGGAAGATCCGGAGAGCAAGCCGGCCAGGGAAGCAGTTCAATCTGGTAATTGACGAAGAACCTTTGGACAATGCGTGCCACATGTGGTCGCGCATTATCCTGTTGAAATATGGCTGTGGCTAAGCCCTGAAGGTAAAGAAAGATAACTGGCTCCAACACCTCGGAAATGTAGTGCTGGCTGTTTAAAGTACCGGTAATGCGTACTAGAGGAGTACGAGATTGATATCCAATACCGTCCCATACCATAATACCCTGTGCAGGACCAGTGTGGCGGTGCATAACGCAGCTGTTCAGCATCCTCTCACCACGGTGTCTCCAGACTCGAATCCGACCATCGTGGTGTTGCAGACAGATGCGTGACTCGTCAGTAAAGATAACTTCATTCCATTCTGCCGCCCACATCTTTCTTTCATCGCACCATTGGCGGCAGAGACGTCTGGTTCTGCGTCAAGGACAGACCAAGCAATGTACATCTTGCGGACAGATCACTCTGCTGTAAACGGCGTCGAATGATACACTCAGGCACTGAATGATGCGTTACAGACTCAATGTGGTGTGCTATGGTTCGTGATGTGACTGAGCGATCCGTCACTGCCATGTGCACAATTTGCCTGTCCTCACATGATGTGGATGCGATCGACCACGTCGGTCCGTCGTAGCCTCCTGCATCCAACGGTCACATATCCGCATTACATTTTTTGGTTTCGTCCAACACGACTACCGATTTTTCTGAAAGATAATCCACAATCTCGGTAGGCCACTATCCGTCCTCTGTGGAACTCGGATACTTTATCAAAAGCTGATCGCTGTTTTCTACGAGACATAACTGGTCGTTTTTTGAAAAACCACAAGAAAAACACAATTGCGGATTTTTAAATCCTCGAAATCTCCAAGCCTTAAATAGCGCTTTGAGGGGGCGCCACAGGCGCGCATGATGTGTGTCTGCGTTGAAATTCTAATCATTTGCATATCTCACCTCCGCCTATGCATGTTGTAAATTTCATGTTATCTGCATGCCTTCTTCAGGGTGTTGCATTTACGGTGGCCAGCAGTGTATTTATAACAACTTGTGACATTTTCACCTTCAATGAATATGTGAATAAAAGAGATAGAAAATCTTCTTATAGTTTAGCTCAGAAAAATGAATAATATATAATATAGAATTCACATTACTACATGAAAATCAATTATTTCATTACTTATTTATCTCAGTATCGATTGACTTATACAATAAGGTGACATTCAAAAATGTTTGCACTACTATTTCCCTAAGAATCCTATTTAATTCTAATAGCTAGCAGTAAGGTTGAGAACACAGTAATGCTTAAAATTTTCAACAAATAGCCAAAAAAATATTTTATACTGAAAATCTGAAAGCATATTACAAAATGTACAAACTCACCCTACTGAAACCCTAACTAATACAATAGTTGTGTGTGTATATCATACCTCAAGTCATTCTTCGAAATAAAGAGAAACACGACACTTTTGCATTACCAAGCAATTCCATCTCTTTTTCCTCGAGTGTATTATTCTAACATTTTTTTTAAATATAGGGAGGAAATATGAATTGAACTGTGGATCCATAGTTTTGCCTGCTCTCTAAGGGGATTAGTGCTGTTTGAATGGCAACTGTAAAGTTTCCAGTATAATTGCTAAGCAACATTTATTCTGAAATTAGAGTACTTATTTTTTCTTTTCGAAGATTTTAGGGTACATAACGAAGGAATTGAAATTATAAATAACCAGCTGGAAGGCAAAAAAATATAATTCTACATCCTTTCATTGTGTAACTGGTGATGGAAATTACGAATATCACATACGAACTTTTCCTTTCAAAATACATTACAATACCATTCCCAAGCAAGCAACTAAACTACATTTATGCATGCGTATTGACAGGTACAGTATTGTGATCTGAGGTCGTTATGTAACTTATGCACCATAATATCGCTCTGGCTGCTTCATGCTATTCGAATGATTTACCATATTGGAAATTTCACATTGGGTTATCGACTGACAACTTTAACTTTAATAGAATAATTCCTGAAGAAAAGGAAAACACCCAAAGAAAAAAAATACTGTGCAGTTATCCAAATTAAAAAAACTAAGATTAAATAAATTAAACTATATATAATACAAAATCTTAAATTTATTTTCGAAATATCGCCTCTGGTATCATGTTTGATATCTCTCACCTTCTTACCTCGTTTAAGAGACAGATCACGCTGTTTCACAACAGTTGTATCGTACAATTGTTTTTCTGCAGAGTGTTCGAGTATGTCATTGATGAATTAGGAGGGAGAGAGAAAAAACGAATATAATTGTGAAATTGTAAGAAGATTGGTAAGATTTAGTTGAAATGGCTGTAAATAAATATTCTTATTTGTTGAAAGTGTTATTTCGACTTTTTTTTTTATCAATATCACACTCTAAAGTAGCTTGAGGACTATTGGTTGAAAGCGTTGAAGTGGATTTAATATAAGTAGTAATACATACACACACTAAAGTTGCATTTAAAATGTTCTTGGGCGGTTCTCATTGTTTTATAAGAGGACTTTTGGGAGAACTCAAGTATTGTATCCAGTGGCGCACACAAGGGGGCTGGGGGTCCGGACCCCCCAAAGCCCTTGATTTTTTTCCGATTGATTATAATTCTAAATACATAGTACGTAAAATTTAATTAAGTATTTGTTATTATTGATTAGTTTTATTAATTAATGCTAATTATTTCTTCAATAATTAGTTTTTTACTGTGTTTTATTCCCGAAAATCGACAAAATCATAAGGATCATGATACAAGAATGGTGAACTTTAGACCCTGCCCCCCCCCCTGAAAAATTCCTGTGTGCGCCACTGATTGTATCTATCCCAAAGCTTTGCAAAACCTGACAAAATATTTGTGTGTGTCTCAGATAGGAATTTATTTAGAACTATTTACATATTAATAATTTCATTTATTACAATAACATAGCTCTTTCATCTTAATGAAATGTTCACTTTCTTTCAACAGTTACTGCTCAGAGTGTAGCGCTGTTTACTTATAGCAGCGTAGTCCTGTTTATCTATCTTCGTACGATTTCTTTTCCACTTAATGTGAGTGAGCGTTTATTAAAGCCCGATAAAGCAAAACAAGACTTTGGCAACAAAACTCATAATTTTGAACCTCCGTAAAGTGATGAAGACGATACCTGAGCGAAAACCCTACTCTCCTAACTTCCACACTGTAATGTCTTAGCTTGGAGTTCTAAAACTCAAGTGGGAGAATGTTGTGTCCTCTAGCGCCCGCTGTGTGAAACAAACTGTTGAAAGCAAACTGAACAGGCATGAAACGAGAACTGTTGAAAGCAAACTGAACACACTAGAAACAAGAACTGTTGAAAGCAAACTGAACACACTAGAAACAAGAACTGTTGAAAGCAAACTGAACACACTAGAAACAAGAACTGTTGAAAGCTAACTTTACAGGCATGAAACGAAACGAGATGAGCGAGTGAGCGGAATGCGCTGTAGCGATTTGTTAGAAAATAGTTAATTTGAAAAATGATTTTAAAAACAATAAACGTTAAACGTCTTGGCTGTAAAAGAAAGGATAAAAGTCCTGAGAAGATTAGAGAGCAGAGATCGGTTTCGAGTCCTAAGGATATTTTCAGGGGAAAAGAAAAGAGAATGAACGCCGGTAGCGTTGGAGAATTGAAAAAAAAAACTTTTTAGAAAGATAGGCAAGTGCCCCCTTCGCAGTGATTGCTCTCTCCCTTTAAAGCGACTGAATGCACGGGCTTGGCGTCGAGACTTTACTTTATGGCTTCAATGATAAGTAATTTGTCGAGAAAATGAATTTTTCTTTTATTTCAACATTTGGCCGTGACGATTTATTTACGCGACCTGTACGCTACGTCACCCATGCTTATGTGAGGATTTTAAGCATCTTAAGATTTAATGTACATCACGCAGCCCCTCTACACGGCGTGTAATGAGCTTCAGCCCTAGTGTTCAGTAACACTAGGGATTGAACTCATGACAAGCAGGCCACGAATATGTACCAATGACCGCGGTTGCTAGTTTACCACGACCTGCCTCTTCCACTTAAAGTTACAATAGTTTTATAAGGTGACAATATGTAATAAGAATACAAAGGAAAAATGGTTTCTAACAGCGTGTTTTAAGTGTACTGCAATAGTTTATTTTTAGAAAAAAGTTCCCTAAAGAAAGTTTCCTTTTGAAAGACAACCATACACTACAATAAACACCAGCAATACCATTCCTTTAAATTAAAGTTGCTTTTAAGTTTCATATTATACATTCTAAACGAGAACCAATGTCATATAGAAATGCTTCAGTATTATAACAAAATCGTTCTCTTTCTCTGTACTGTTATCTCATTTCGAAATCCAAAATGCCGTTACTTGGTTTATTCATAACATATACCTTCTAGGCTGATAAAGTATTTAAAGAATAAATGGTTTACGAATCAAGTTCGTGGATCTATGAAAAATACTGATAACACAGTATTTATAACTGTCATCGAAACTCGATTAGTATTCCAGTCGCGCAAATCCGAGTCATTGTGCGTCATATTTTGACCTAATTATATTCAATTAAATGGATTTGTCTTACAGCTGCGAAAGTTAAGTAGTGCAGTTTGTGGCCAAAGATAACATTTAATAGGGACATTTCAGTTAATAAGGTTAAGGTTAACTAATTTTAAAAATGAACACACTGTCCTCTTATCAAGTAGTCTATCTGTTAGTCGTATAGATATTCAGCTTAATAACAGTAATTTATAGCATTCTCTCTTTACGTTATCTTTACGACAGTGGACCAAAGGTAAAACGATTGTCAGTAGTACATGCTTTGATGCAGATATAATTAATAATTTTTTATAAAAATCTATTGGTCGTTTACCTGAATTTCTCCAATAAACGAAAAAGATGACACTGGCTTAGATAATACCTGATTTTGCTTACAATGATGCAAAATTCACAAAACATTGTCAAGTAAAATACTAGTATATAGGTAATAATTGATGGTTTCTCTCTATCAGGTATTCTCTCATAGAATAGTTAGCAACGGGTTCTATTCACGATTGTGACTAATTAACTCACATTAATTAAAAAATTAATGAATTAATATTTGAAAAAACGGCATCACAACATCAAGTGGCATCCATTTCAAGTTAAAAAAATGTATTTGAAGCCAAGAAAAAATTCGTTAGAAAAAAATTACTGGCGCCATCTGTCGGTGCTAGTTGTAACTTTGTCAGAAATAACCCATAATAAATTTAAAATTAAAAAATAAAATTTAATTAATGAATAATATTTGTGGAAAAACTGTATTAATATCAAGTGCCATCCACTACAAGTTTAAAAAAATGTATTTGAATTTGAATGGATGAATAGTAAATATTTCATTAACGATTGAAAATTTGAACAAGATATATAAATAAATATATGTAGGGAGAGTGTGAACTAATAGTAGGAATTGAAAAACAGTTGTTTTTCTTGGAGTTAGGGTTTATTTAGGTTGAGTTGAATTTATTGATTTAACGTCACATTAAGTTACTCGACAGCATTTGACGATGCACTAAGTCATTTGAACCACGGTCAATGACAAGGACAACGCCTAAGCTGGTATCCCATTCTCAAAACTTCCAAACCATACGAACGTGAGAACTTTGAAGCACGGCATATTTAACCGGCCTCAACCCATCTGCACAGTAGATCTACTATAATGTCTGACAAAATACAAAAGAAATAATTTGATGATCCACGGATAGAAATCTCTAAACTTTGAAGAAAACGATTTGATACAGGCAGTTTGGAAGATAGATCGTGTGATAGATTAACAGTGTTTTATTCTATAAATAAGTCATTTTTGTGTAATTTGGTTACAATGTTAAATGTAGTAAGAACGGGTTTGAACAGAAAGTTGTAGTAAATATCCACGGAAATAAAACTTTATTTTGTGTGTTTCGTAATCTGAAGATTGTGAACCTGTTGTCGCTAGTAAGAAAGCGAAATATAGGAAAATGCGATCTACTCAAAAACAAATTTTTATTACGATATGTGAGTATACAGCTGGAATTAAAAATGAAGAGAATGAAAATCTAACTCTATAAACAAACAAAAAATAATACAAAAGGAAGAGAAGTAAAGTTTTAAGTGGCGACTGGCACTGTTAACACATTATTCTAAATATATTTTTGTTTTAATAACAAGTTTTTAATGTAAAAAAGAGCATTCCTTGAGTGGATTTTTGTTATTAATAATTCTAGAAAAATCCAAATAATTTCTTCATAAAATAAAAATAAATATATAATAATGTATACCTTATTAATTTGAAGTGTTCATCAAATCATAATGTTTTTGTAATTCCTTTTAGTATTCCGGTATGCGTCACTCTGTTAAGATTATCACAAAAGAACAATTTGAAATAGGCTGCTTGTAAATCGAACTAAGCAGTAATTCTACGAAATAAGATAAGGCTTAAATTAAGCCTTGTTCAGGACCCAGAGATAAATAATTTCTTCATAAAATAAAAATAAAAATAGAATAATGTATACCTAATTAATTCGAAGTGTTCATCAAATCATAATGTTTTTGTAATTCTGTTTAGCATTCCGGTATGCACCACTCTGTTAAGATTATCACGAAAGAGCAATTTGAAACAGGCTGCTTGTGAACTGAACTAAGCTGTAATTCTACAAAATAAGATAAGGCTTAGCTTAAGCCTTGTTCAGGACCCACAGAATTAATCATGCGAAGAATTGCAAGTCATGATACGGAATTAATACTTTAAAAAAGATGCTTGAAAATCTGACCTCTCTGTTAAAGTTTTCAAAACGAAACGGTAATCGAACTAATATTGTTCGAACTGTAAATCTGATTAACTTATTTCCACAAACATTGCTTGTAAAAAACGTTCCCGCGTTGCCATATTTTTTTAAAAAAATATCAATTTAATACATTTCATTAAATTCTGAAATTGAAAGAATACATATACAGGCAATAAAATAGTACAACTAACAATTCTCTCAAAGCATCATATTTATCAACAAACAAATACATAAAATCTTTTAAAGTAATTCGTCTTAAAACATTGTTATATGTTAGTTCCAGCGAATAATTTATAGGTGGTTTGAAGACTATGAAAACCTGTCAGCTTTGAAGTTACCTTGGAAGTTAAAGTTGAAGTGCATGTAGAATCCCATTAAAAAATAAATATGATCTATCAAATTTGTATGTACTCAGATAAATATTGTATTTTTTGATTTTCTCTTGTTTGCTCTATGGCTTCATTCACTGAAATGTCTTCGCGAAAAGGATTGTTAATTTTAAGTCCCCCCTTCCCCTTCGAAATTTTTTTAAATATATAGTATTCACTTAAGTTGTCAGAAGATTACGGTTGTGAAGTTCTTTGTTATCGTAAAATAAAAAATACTGATTTTGTTATCTTTTATGAAAAGAATAAACAAATAAAATGTTAATTCATATGAATTATCCGCCTCAAGTTCTACCAGGAAAAAATATAACCTTGACCTTACTAATTTTATTTAAAAACTCATCTGTAGTAGGCTCAAATCAACTCAAATCATATAAAAGACAATACATACCACTTTATTATTCAAATGGTTACCAGTATTGATAAAATGAGAAATGCATGTGCTGATTATATAGCAATTAACAATTAAAACGTTTAGCAGAAGATTTAGAAATCATATCAAAAGTTTTAATTGCGGATATTTGTCAATAAAGAACATAATCATAAATTAAAAAAATGCGTGTGTCGGCTTTGATGCACGACTGGAGTTTACTCCATTAGTATGATTGTCTTTGATTATATAGAAGGCAAACTGGGTAAATAAATGCATCTCATAATACTGAAAGCATGCATGCATTTTCTTAATTCTATTCACATTTTTCATATTGATTCGTAAAAAATAATATATATATATATATATATATATTATTTTTTACGAATATACATCAATTACGTTACATAAATATATGTTACTCCTAGTATATGAGGGCATTGTTTAGAAGATTGATTTACATTAGTATTAATATCGCTTTGAGTATTAATTACATAAATACTCTCGCCATTATTAATCACTGTGGCAAGAGGCTTGTGGCAACTAAACTATGATACAAGAATTTTTGGGTGTACGGTTATGAATTGTGTGGAAGAGTCTGACAGTACAGAAAAACACAAAAAATTAAAAATGGAAATGGAATAACTTTAAATACTTAAATCCGTATTAGAGACTCTTAATCGAATTAAAAACTCATATAATTGATAATATATTGGTTAATTACCTCTTAATTCGATGGATGGTTAATTTACAGAATTTCTGCTATGTATAAAATGTTTGGTATTTCTGTCTTTTGCTTCAATGGAGCAAAACGCTAACCATAAGAAATATACGTTCATAACTGAAATAACTTTTTTCTCTTATATTTCTTTTGTTTTCTTATTTTATTACTTTGTTTTGCTTTTGATTGATTGAATATTAACATTGCACTGTTCAGCTACACGAGGGTTTTTGGCGACGGACCACGTAATTTTGAACCATGGTCAAGTGACGTGGACGACACTTGAGCTGGCACTCCCCTCTCCTAACTACCACACCAAACCAACGGGAGGACGTTTCAGCTCTCGACAGATTTAACGTGCATCGCTGCCCTACACGGCGGGTCTTTAGTGGTACTGGGCTCGAACTCGTGACAAGGAAAGCCACGATCCGATACCTATACCACTCGGCTACCGCGGCCACATTTTGCTTTAGAAGTAAGCATTGAAAGTAGGAAAAGTCAGGGAAATAATGTTGCCAATAGTTCTCATATCTGTATCGAAAAACAGATTACAGATTATTGTTCATCTTCCTACCACGTTTTATTGATTTCGCGTTCCGATTTGTTCTTAACCTACTTTGTTTTCATCACGTGATCGTCCGAAGAAGGACAAGGAATAAATCTTTTGATGGCTATTATTCTATGCGAATATTCTCTCTGCACGCGCTCCTGCAATGTTCCAGGCTTCATTTCGTGCAAGAAAGTGTCTAAGAATATACAAAGAGTACAGAAAGGTACTTTAAATGGGCAAAACGTAACTACAGTCGAACCTCTATATTGCGAATTTTTCTATATAGCAAACTTTTTCTTGGAACCTTGAACATTTCACGATTTTCTTCGTAAAATAAACTCTTTATAGCGAAGTGCATTTTCTGTATAGCGAACTTTTTTTTTCGTGGTTAAATTCTTGTTCTCCCTTTTTTCTGAAAAAACTTCCAAGTTATTCTCTCTTTAACACATTTTATGGTGGTAATAAATCGTAAATTGGTTTTATTCGATCCTAACTCGCCTGGAGCAATGGAGTTCTGGATATTTCATCCAAGAAGTGCAACCCTGAACCCCCATTGCCCAGTTCACTAGAAACAGCTTCGATATGCTCTTTCACCCTCAGTGGAGTTGTTCCATGTCCTAATCATAAAATAATGTATGTTTAATATTACTTGTATGCCTTAAATTATGAAATGTCCTTAAATTTCATTAATTTTAGTATAAAATTATTTTTTTAATATTGAAAATACAGTGAATTCTTCGACATTCTTTTTTCTTGTTTTCCTTTCTTTGTTCCTTTTTTGACGGGTAAGATATATAAAATAAACATATATTAATTTTAAAAAAAAGTGTGAATAATTACTTTCATTAATATTAGTCTGTATGAATTTAAAATTTGCAAAGTATATTAAAAGATGAACCTCAATATAACGAATTTTTCATTAACGAACTTTTTTCCAGGATTTAGCAACTTCGTTATATAAAGATCCGACTGTATTTTTAAGCATACTTAAATGTAATTTTTATCTTTTGTTATTATAATTTGTACACGTTTAAAGTGTTCTTCAAAAACATACTAGAATATTTTAAAACACATAAATAGTGACGTTTTAAGGCTTCTTGAGGCCTTGGTCTCCTATATAAATGTAGACTCCTTTTACGACTCTTTAATGTATATCAGGGCTTAGCATACGTTGTCCGTACAAACGGTCCCAAGTAAGAAATAAATGTGTGTTACTCACAATGTCACAAACCGACTTTAACAACTGTCTCCTTTCGAATAAATTAATTTTTTGTAATAGGCCTAGGCTTAGACACAGATTGATTGATTGATTGATTGATTGAATATTAACGTCGCACTGTTCAGCTACACGAGGGCTTTTGGCGACGGACCACGTAATTTTGAACCATGGTCAAGTGACGTGGACGACACCTGAGCTGGCACCCCCCTCTCCTAACTACCACACCACACCAACGGGAGGACGTTTCAGCTCTCGACAGATTTAACGTGCATCGCTGCCCTACACGGCGGGTCTTTAGTGGTACTGGGCTCGAACCCGTGACAAAGCAAGCCACGGTCCGATACCTATACCACTCGGCTACCGCGGCGCTTAGACACAGAAGACAGACACAATATAATTATGACGTCTTGTAGCTGTTGCCATATGGCATATAACACGAAATTCCCAGTTTTTTCGGAGAATATGATCGTGAATAACATTTAATGATTAAAACTATTCAGATCACAATCTTACTAGGGCTAAGAACGAGACGAGCCCCTAGGCTTGGATCCAATCGTCCGCTGCCTTAAAATGTCCTTACGCACAAATAAATGTATTATAAATAGCGTGCAATTATTAACACAATTTTAAAAAAAAAATAAATTCAAATATATTTTTAGGAAGTTTTAATGCGTATACATGTAATACTGGTAATCTTAATGTTCTCTGAACAATATACTCATATTTATAGAAATTCTGTATGGAAATAACATCTTGGATGCAATATAACATTTATAGATATCAGAATCTTATATTTGATTTGGATTCCATAGTTGAAAATATCAAATTTCGGAACATATAAATATTATTAATTATATTGAAGTTACTGTTTTTACGCAAAAACTAGATTTTTTTATTTTAATCACAGTTCATTAACTACAACTAAATTAACAGGTTGATTCAATTTAAATACAGGTTTAACTGTATATAGAAGAAGGGTTATTCCATCAACTACAAGTAAAGGTTCCGGGATTCTGACTAGTATAAGAAAATAACCGTGAAAGATTCTATAGGAGTAAGAACCTTAAAAATTTTCTGCAAAAGATTTTAGAAATAAAAAATAGATTTTCGAACAGTCCGAAAATGGTGAGCAGAGTGCGATAACCTCAGTCAACAAGTGGACAAAAGAAATACCAAGAAGCATAATTGTGTATCAGACCTCAGCAATCAATATTTTTACAGTGGCGTAACGTACACCCCCACAACGCCACATTGCAGGGGGCCCAGAGTCTGAGTGCCGCCAAGAACGTATTTGGGCTTGGGGTCCAAAACCTAACTTTGCAGGGGTGCCTTAATATTCTCCGTTACTCCGCTGATTTTCTGTGTGGAGGGACATCACCTGAGAAAGAGTAGCTTACAGAATAGCAAAGAGTTTCGTAGTCTTCAGGACTGATATTCAAACATTCGTTCTTGCAATGGCAGAGCAGTTAGACTAATTGCCAGAAGAATTCAAAGCATCGTATCACTTGATGGTGGACTTCCATCAGCAATGCTAACTGTATAGAACTTAATGGCGATGCTTCAGAAGAAAATAACATGTCTGTTTGAATAAATGTAAATTAATGCTTGCATGAAAAATAAGCCTAAATTGCCTTAAAATAAACCGTAATTAATTCTGAAGGGCTGGGGCGAGTAATTATTTTGGCTGGAGGGCCGCATTGGGGAAGCGGATTATATGTGAAGGCCGCCCCCTTTAAAAATTATTACATTTATAAGTTAACTTTGCATTTTAAAAAAAAGGTCTAAATTCCTCCAAATATAAAAATCAATAAACATAAGTTAAATAAAAGAGTGGTAGTTTTATTGTTGTGCTAATTTCATACCCATAGCAGCAATCACGTTTAATTTTTGAATCAGTTTAATGAGACACATGCACCCTATCACACTTTTCCACAAATTTCTATCAATCTGGAGTGAGACTGCTTTTTGTGAAAAGCTCGTCGCCAAAAACAAGTAAATGTCAGCCAACTTGTCCCTATATTAACTGTTGGTGATCTTCAAGCAAGAAAATTTAGCTCACATGCAGTGAAAATCGCTTAACACGAAACTTAAATAACTGCGCATACTTTTCATGATGTTCCTCATTTCGGATGACATGGGAACACACAAGAGCTGCATATTTATTTCATTTTCATCGTCGGAATCTGCATCAATGGTATTTTTTGAGTCTTGAACAGACTCTAAAATGCCTTTGTCTGTCATAATTGGGGCTGAGCACACATTGTCATCATTCACTGCAACGAATTCTTCCGCTGACAGACTAATTAGGCTGGTGTTTTCCGTACTTTGTTCATTCCCAGAAGGAAAATCTTTTCGTGTTAAGCAATTTTCGTTTCGTGTTAAGTTAAAAAAATGCGTGAAAACACGTAGTAGTTTGTCAGAACCACTGTATTATTTTGTGTTAACCGATATTTCGTTTTAAGAGTTTTCGCGTTAAACGCATTTTACTGTACATATGCTGACTCAAATACTGAGAACAGTTTTTATATGATTAGAGAACTATATGATTTTTTAACTGTCTTGGCAAGCCGCTGTTAACCCACCCGTGCTGTAAGGTCTTATTCTTGAGGAGAAAAATGCAGCGTTACTTGAAATATTGTATAATGCTGGTAATTAAATGTTAAAATCTGAAAAAATATGATAGTTAGTATCAGGTTTATTTTCTTCTTCATTCCATTAGTGTTCATCAATAATGCATAAGTAAACAAAAATACATTCCAAAACATAACCAATTACACAAGAATATTTAAAACACCATGATTAATTAGAAATAATTGCTCTGGAATATTTGAAATATTTTGAAAGACAAATAGATTGGATTGAATATCAGACGGCAAGAACACAAGAAACAATTTCGGTTTATTTATCGGAACAAATGGCCTTCTTAAATCTTCTCAAAATCATAAACACATTCATATTTATATTCCAAATTAATCATTCACTGCATAAAAAAAGCGTTTAATGTCTTTTTCATTAAAATGTGACATACAATTCTCACTCCACCTTTTTTTATTGTTAAAATACCGGCGACGTTCTATCAGGTGAGCAGTATCGCAGGCCGAATTAATACGGATTACACAGAAACAGGCAAAAGAGCTTCCGCACTTTTCAAGGATGCAGGACATGAGGTGTTCTTATCTGGAGTGAAATTAAAACTACGTAAATCGGTTTTGAAGGTCGGGTGGTCTGGAATTCACAGCGGCAAAACTTTCTTTTTCACTTGGTGGTTGCAAGGCACTCCCTTTTTACGTAATTTCTACGTTAGGACGTTTAACCCACAATCTAAGAGTGTTCATTTTAAAATTATTTTAAAAATACCTGTTGGGATTATAACAACTAAAAGGAAGTTTGCAGTGTTTGAAAAAAAATCAGTTAAATGGTTCGGACGCCTTTAAAAAACAGGTCGAAGTCTGTCATGTCAAAAAAAAAAGAAAGAAAAGAAAATGATTGTTATAACTAAGGTGATCAACCGTCCCTCGAAAAGTGTCCTATTTATCCTCCTTTTCAATATTTTAAAACTGATGTGTTAATCTGTAATCAAAGATGAACCGAACATGTTTCCAATATGTCGAAGAATGGTTTGAAACAAATATCACAGGAAATAACAGTTTTCAATCGTGTTTTTTGATTTCATCGCAAGTAAATTAGGCAGATATAGAAAATTGTGTTGAGTTTTTATCGAAGGAAATGCCTGATATTAAAATCGATGACAATTGTCTGTTTAAATAAATTAGAAGACTGAATGTATATTTAAATTATAATATATATATATATATATATATATATATATATATATATATATATATATATATATATATATATATGTATAAATTGGAACAATTTTGAATTTGCATGCTGAAATTGATAAAAGATGGGTGGAAATACTTAACCATTTCAAAAATGAACACTTTCCATATGATAATTTAGTTATTCTTGTTGAATTTACGTAGTGATGACCTGGAACTAATGCAGAAATTGTAAGTTTTTTCAGTTGGTAATGAATTTTCGAGAAGTGAGAAATCAAGATTGAATAATGATACTTTAGCTGTAGTACTTACTGTAAAGCTCAATATAAAGGATATTTTTTTGCTCCGAAACTTCCCATGTATTAGAAAATCATATATTGACAAAAAATTATTCAATGGGAAAATACTCGTTTATGTATATACGAGTAATTAAAAGGAATGCAAGCGTAATTATCTTATTTTTATTTTAATTAATAAAAGGTTTCATATATTTACGTTGTAACTTTTTCTTAAATTTTTCGCGTGCGTCCTCTTTTTCATTGTAAAAAACTAGTTACCTTATTATAACATTACAATTCCGATTCTACAATATATATTGTTTGTAGAAATTTAAATCATGATTGCTATAATTAATGAATGAGTGTTGATTTTTAAATAGCTGGCATATATAAATATGTCTTGCTGTTGCCACACGATCGGCAATATCAGACAGAGACTCAGTAGCATAACGCACGTTATTGTAACCCCCTGCACTCGCGGAGGGTAGGGACAGGATTCTATGGAGCCCAAAATCTGACTGACGCCAAGCATGGCTTGGAGCCGAAACCTTGACTTTGCAGGGAGGGGGGCCTAATATTCTTTGATTCGCCACTATCGAGGTTTACGAAATTCATCGTGGCAAGGGGACCAGATTATGTTTGTCGTTTTGGCCGCAGCTTTGAACATCATGCAAGTGACAAAAAACATACAGGTGTTGTCTACATTCCTTTACTTTTGTGGAAAAACACCCTGGGAAAGGGTTTGGGAGAGGATCTACAATCCCTCTTTCCCTACCACCTTCTAGAAAAGACTTATGGGTAGCCGAAGACTTAGCCGACCCCCGCTACACACAGACACTATAAATTTCCAAATATCCATGCCTTCTCCGGGATTTGAAACTGGGCCCTCGAGACAGCAGTTAGCGTCACTAATCACTATCCCATCAGGGCGATATATACATAAATATATCTTAAAATTGCCACCAAGGAGCACATATTTGGCCGCCAATGCATTGTACCCGACAGTTTTTTCAATACCTCCTTAAACAATAATAATTAATTTTCAAATATATGTTATAACATTGTTAAATTTCATTTAAAATTCGTATTGGACCGAAGTAAAATACATGCCAAAATTAAACCACTTGGCTGTATCCATTGATGAATTACAATACTTTATACATAATCAAGAATTCAAGAAATATATATCTGAAGTGGAACTAAATTATTCTGAGGGTTTCGATAATTTTTAGACTGCCATGTGTTTATCTAGAGAACTGGTCCTCACCATTCAGTTATCTGCTTGGTATATTTTTAGGACAAAAGATTTTTCCACTTACGATTTTTGCATAAGACAGCAGATTTGGCGAAAAGTATTTTTTGAGGTCGTCAATATGGTACAGAAAAATAATCGTAATTGGTTGTCATACATCATTAGACCAAGGAACATAAATTCTATCGTTTAACATACGAAATAAATTGTTTCATTAAAATTCTAATTTATTTTCAAAAACTCATGTTAAGCTTGGGAAGTTAATAAATATTTAAAAATTACATTAACATATTGCTTATAATATTTCCCCAACTTTTTGCTGAAATGAAAAATCAGCTGGATTTCGTAAAGAGATCACAAATTCTCACAAAAATTAGGTAATCTTCCAAAATTCATGAAAAATAATGAATATGCATTTTAGATTACCTAAATAATGAGCTTAAACTTTGTTTTATTGAGATAAGTATCATTTCTGGAATTTCGCTAAGTCAGTCTTTGTTCCGCTTTTCCTCTGTTGCTCATAACAAAACATTAACCTCGTTGAAATGTGTTTTATTTGCGACAAACAGGACGATCATGAATTTTAATGAAGTCTTTGTTTTGAAAACGTTTTCAAACGTTATTTTAAGAGAAAAAAAGAATTGAAATGTCGTTTTAAAAAAATTAAATGAGTGTTTTTTATTTGTGTATGTCTCAATGAAAAATGATCTTTTATTAAAGTTCGTAAATATTGTTGTTTGTGGAAGATTTTATATTTTCAGAATAAAAATAAAGAAAATAATTCGAAGAAATGCAGTGTTGAGATTAAGGTATCCGATTACGTTTGGAACCGTGATTTTGCAAAAACTTACAAACGAATATATTTTGTTAATATTTAGAGTCACTTAGATTAGAATACATGTAAAAAATTGTTGTAAGAATATTACTACAACACAAAAAATTATTTACGTGCAATATTTTGCCAAAAAATTAACATAGAATTATCGAATTTCCAAAACATTCTTTTATGAAAAATGCTTCAACTCGTATAATAATAATATTCTTCCTATATATAGCTAAGGAAAATTCACATTATTCTTAGAGTTGCTACCAATTGAAATAATAATTGGTGTTTTTTAGCTAAAATATACCCCCCTGATGTATCAAAACAGGGATAAATCCATGTCTGAGTTATATATTTCAAAAATCCTAGTTCAGCCTCCGTACAGAGGTATGAACTATGTATAGGCAAAATATTATTACTATAAAAGCATTTTTCATTAAAATTGTATGTATTTGAAATAGGTAATTCTGTGTCCATTTGGTGCCAAAATATCACAATTAAATAACATTTTATTGCTATAATATTCATTAAACAATTTTATACTTATAATCTAATATAAATGACACTAAACATTAAAAAAAATATTCCTTTGTACGCTTTGAAAATCATGATTCCGAACGTACACTAATGCATTTTTTTGTTGAAAAATCTATATATTACTTGACGTATTAGAACAATTTACCGTTAATCACTTTGACGCCGAGCAAAAATGTTTTAATTATTGCATGCCATAATAGACGGGAAAATAAAACAAACGAATAAACTAATGGAACAAAAAAGGTACATAAATCAGCCCTATTAAGTTACAGAAACTAATCTAATATATTAAATTAACCCTTTGGCATGCAAGTAAAACGAATTTGATGGACACCTTTACCTGTGGATTTACGTTGCTGCTCAGAGAAGATAATGACCCTGAACATTCGAAACAAAATATAATCGATTCATGTTTCTCTGCATCGATTATATTTTATATAAATAGTTTCGCCGGATACAGTTCTTGACGAGACATCACAATTTACAATGTCCCACGATACGAATGATATTTCTAAGATGTCTATGTCAAGAGGTTTGGATAGGAAATTGCGATTCAAAGGATCACTATACCAACTCAAAGGTAAAAATTGTAGGGAACGATGGATCTCTTCAATTAAACGTACATCATAGAAATCTGAATTGCGGAAATTTAGTCAAATTATAAGGTTCATCTGTATATATAATGTATCCAAATATTTTCCTTTTAAAATGATAGAGTAACTCTACAAACCACAAGTATTATTCTGTCAAAAATATTTTTTTGGATCCACCCTTATCAAATGCAATGACCCTGACTGGTAAACCTTTAGATAAATTGTGAAATTCAATTGATATCCTTTTATGATTTGAACTGAGTGACCCTTTACTTAATTAAACCCTTAAGACAAGGATAAAAAGCTCAAGAAAGATAACAGACTTATTTATTATTCGTTTTATTTTTCTTGTCGAATAGGGTCAGCCAATATCTGCTTTTTCATAGCGGTAATTTTAAAGAAGATTGTAACAAAAGTTTCTTAAATATTTAAACAGCTTTAACTTAAACAAATGATAAATCGAAATCAATATGAGGCGTATTGAAATTAATTTCATTTTCAAGATGAGATTTTTTTGTTGTTGGTTTTAATTATATTATTGAAATATAGAAACTGTTTTTTGGCAGTCTGCATTAAATTGTTTGTTATCCAATAACTGAATGAGTGAGTGTTTGTCAACATCGCCCCCTAAAATAACACGAGGGCTATTGGTGACGGACCTCGTAATTTTGAGCTTAAGTCAGCGTTTCTCAAACTGTGGGGCGCGCCCCCTTGAGGGGCGTCACAACTCTACAAGGGGGGCGCGAGCATATTGAAAAGTCGAGAAAAAAAGATTATTTAAAAAAATTATCAATTTACTGAAAGTAAACAAACAAAAATACTTTCTGACATAATAAAATATAAAATACACATTTACACTGATATATTACACTTATAAATATATCAGTACTACACAATGTATTTTATAATTAATTTAACAATACTAAGTTAAAAACAAGTTTATTAATTACCAGTGGCCCCATGGGCTTGTCATATATATAATTTAAAACAAAATTAACACTTATCTTGATAATTTTTGTACGGTTTATAATTAAACCTTGACTGTGCCGATCAAAAGTTTCGCTATTCGCTTCCAAACGCCAACCGTTTCCCACGTAGACACGCGTATGTGATGTATTGGTGAAGGGGGAGGAATAAAGAAGCAAAAATAATCTGGAATAAGTAAATCCTTCGCAAACATTGTCAAGGTCCTTTTATTGCATTTCAAAATCTTCGGAATAATTTTACGGATAACAGTGCACAGAAAAGATCGTACTTCGAAAAGACGTATATATACGTCTGTGGAAATAAACGAATTGGGATATCGAGGCGTTTATGTACATGGAGGGGGAGGTGCTTAAGAGGTTAAAGTCGTATCGTAGTTTTAGCGTCAAAGTATAGTACTATTGAATTCAATACATTGTTATTGTATGAGGGGGAAGGGGGGCGCGATGAAAATTATGATTGAATATTGGGTCGCGAATATTGCAACTTTGAGAAGCACTGGCTTAAGTCAAGTGACGAGGACGACGTTTGAGCTGGAATCCTTCTCTCCAAACTTTCACACATCCTGCCAATGATTGATTGATTGAATATTAACATTGCACTGTTCAGCTACACGAGGGCTTTGGGCGATGGACCACGTAATTTTGAACCATGGTCAAGTAACGTGGACGACACCTAAACTGGCACCCCCTCTCCTAACTACCGCACCACACTAACGGGAGGACGTTTCAGCTCTCGACAGATTTAACGTGCATCGCTGCCCTACACGGCGGGTTTAAGAGGAACAGGGCTCGAACTCGTGAAAAGGAAAGTCACGATCCGATACCTATACCAATCGGCTACCGCGGCCACACACACCCTGCCAAAGAGGAGACTTTGACGTTCAACATATTTAACATGCACAGCTTCTCTAAATGGTGGATCTTCTACGTTGCTAGGGATTGAACTCATGACATACCGGCTACAAGCTCGTGACCATGACCAACAGGCTACCGTGGCCACAACAAGTTCCTTATACTCATGCATTATGTACTTAAGAACAGTGGTATTCAACATTTTTATCTCCGCGGACCGATCAAAGTTTGATAATTTTATCGCGGCCCACTGTAGGGGAGGAGGTTGATTGTTTATATTTTAGATTATTTTGGTTTTATAATTTTTATTTAATTGCGTTTAAATAATCCTTCAAAATAAGATACAGCTACACCAAAAAAATGAATTTAACGTAAGTCGCACAATCACGAGAGAAATACACCGCAGTAAATAAAACAGAAATAATTAACCCCCTCGCTGTGTGTGCATCCCGCGATTAACACGCGCAACGTAGAGGTAGCAAAATTTCCGCTACCCGCGATTTCCACGGGTATGCATTTTTTCGACTTTTTAACTATGCAAACCGTGTTGCTTTTGTTTATGTTTTCATATACAAAACCATACGAAATTTTTGAACCTACTTTGATAAAGTGGGCAACTCTTGGGCAACCCAGTACCATTTGATCCACGGATCGGGGATTGGGGACCACTTCTTTTTATACTATTATTTATTTTTAACATTTTCTGCTTTAAATATATGAATATAGATTCTGTTTTTACACCGGTATCCGACTACGTTCGGAAGCGTGATTTTAAAAAAGCGCATAAATGGATAATTTTCATGATATTTAGTATCACTTAGATTAGAATACACGTATAAAATTGTTTTAAGGACATTTTGACAAAAAATTTATTTAAATACAATATTTTGGCAAAAAATTAACTTAGAATAACCTTTTTTTAAAATGTTCTCCTTTTGTGAAAAATTCTTCTATTATAGTTATATTTTACCGGTATATTGTTCAGACCTCTGTACAGAGGCTCAACTATGATTTTTGAAAAATTCATATTATTTTCAGAGTTACAACCAATTGAAATAATTATCGGTGTTTTTTCTTATAATTTATTCCCTCTGTTGTCGTAAAACATGGATAAAACCAATTCTAAGTTATATATTTCAAAAATTGTAGTTGAGCCTCTGTACAAAAGTCTGTGCTATATACAGGCAAAATATTATAATAGAAGTACTTTTCAAAAAAGGAGAATATTTTGAAAATGGGTCATTCTATGTTCATTTTTTTGTCAAAATATTGTACTTAAATATTTTTTTATTGTAATACTATTCTTAAAACAATTCTATATATTTTCTAATCTATAAGTGACACTAAATTTCACAAATATTATCCATTTATACGCTTTTGCAAAATCACGATTCCGAACGTAGTCGGATAATTTAAGTTTTGTGCACAATTTTTATATATTTGAATGTAAATATAGCGCAACACAAATATAAATCTTTTGAGACCAATTAGACTTAAGAGTTGTAAGTCGGAACGGAACTTGGTCGTACAAGGTTTAAAATTTGTGAATGGAATACGTTTTTAAACTGAACCAAATATGATAGATTGGTTGGATGCAGGAATAATCACGCTATTTCAAAATCGCTAAACCTTTCGCGGCTTACCTTGTCTACATATACGTAAATGAAAAGGGTAAAAGTCATTTGCATAAAAAAATATCTCTTGTATAATCCCAGGATTCATATAAGTGGCCCAAGATTTAACAGAGGGATTATCAACTAATTGTGTTATCTAAAAAACGAAAAGGTGAGTTCGAAAACACACACACCGTATAATTTTAAGATAATCCCTTACCGTTATTACCAAAAAGAAAGTTTATGTATGGTATGTATACGCGGTATGAAGTATCAGTTCATATTAATAAATCAACATACTCTAATGTGTTATTAAGACTTCACTCGCGACCTTTGTAATATTATCATATTGAGCAGGCTTAACAACCAACAATCTTCACTCCTTCGCATCCAACAAGATGCTGCCTTCAATGCAAATACATATCAAAGAGATACAAAAAGAATTGTTTTTTTTTCTTTCCGAAAGAAAACGTTCATCATCTCTGACCTATCAACCTAGAAAAAAATACGAAGAACCTAAATTAGCATAGATAGCTCGTTATTTGAAGAGCCAATTTATTTGGCATGTATGCGAAATTATTCGTTACTGTGTAATAAAAAACCACGGTAATTGGTCACGAGGATAATTTTTTATGCCGAAAAATGGATCAATATGAAGTATCAAAATGCTTAATGATTTCAATTAGAAGAATGATTTCAGTAGAATTGGTTATTTTGTTTATATTCCTATAGTTCGTGTAAAACCACAAATTTAGATATTATGCGCGCGGTATACTTCTAAAGCACGATTTTCATTTGTGATCTTTTTCGTTCAAATTACGTTTGCTTATTTATTTTTTATGATAATATTCTCCATTAAGGTTATTTTGTTTCAGTAGTGCTTGCTTTCACTGCTACGTGAGTCTGTTTTTACCATTTTCTCTAAGATCAAATATATCAATTAAATAATTATTTCGATATGTAAAATAAAGTTAATATTTGGTTGTTATTATTTTGTGTAAGTAGATAAATCTTTAAATCAGGAATCAGAAGCTAATTAGAAGGCAATAACACATTTTGAGTCCTTCTGTAAACCAGTTCGAACACAACAATCCTTTACTGATCTGATTTTGAAAGCAAAATAAATATTTCTCAGATTCATTGAATATTAAATTTATAGATTAATTAATTTGTAAATGGATTCCCCCTATTACATGAATGAATAGATAATTTCTTAGATATATTGCATATTAACGATTGGATGAATTATTTCCTAAGGGGATTACAAGCTACACACACAGGACTAAATTATTATTTCTTAGATGGTCTGCATATTACATGAATGGCTTTATTATTTCTCAGATAAAACGTACGTTACACAAATGGATTAATTATTTTTCAAACGGAATTCACATATTGCACAAATAGATTATTTTCTCTGAAGGATTACGAGATACACGAATTGATCAATTTTTTTTTAGCTGGATGGCTATGGATTTTCTAAATTACAAATGAATGCTTCAAAAAATTCTGTGGACAAATAACTTCAAGTGATTCAATATAAAAAAAAGTTACCAAAACACGAAAATTAACCGTTACAAGTTCACACGGTTGTTAAGTGTAAATATTAATACATAACTGTTTAGTTTATTTAGACGTAAAATAAATAAAAAAACTTAAGTAAAATGCCCAATAAGAGTGGTGTTTTTTGGATTCATGAGTCAAATAAAAAAAGATCAAAGTTTAGTTTTATAAAGCATTTGTTTTCATTTGTTCAAATACATTCTTTTATTGCACAAAATTATTACACGGTACATTAAACTGAAATAAGCAGTAAGAAGGAGAATACAGTCCGCGAATGTTTTATCACAGGCTACAAAGGAATCAACAGTTACCATAAAATCCGGCGTATAACGCGCACCTAAACTTTCAAGCATCATTTTTTAATTTTTAGGTATATTTGCCGTTTAACGCGCACCCCCTTTATTAGAAGAAACCTGAAATATATATATGTAATAATTCCCTTTATATAGCATTCTTTTAATTAACTCCTTTAATAATATTCAAATAATCTTTTAATTATTTGGTTCTTCACTAACACCTGATTTTAATCTTAATCGAGTACCATCAACATCTCCCGCCCATTCTATCCAATCAGAGCTGTTATTACGTCAGAAGTATTTGTACTAAAAAAGCCGATGTCTTAGAAACCTCTCTCTCTCATGCCACCAACACTGTACTCCACACCACTGCAATGGTCTCAGTCCACTAAATATCTTGGTTTAATACTTGACAAGAATCTCACTTGGAAACATCACATCTTACACGCGCGTGACAAATTCCGGCACGCAAGATTAATCTACCCCAATTTGCCGGAATTCCGAAATGGATATGTATAATAAAGTGCTTCTCTCACACTGCCGTTTTGCGACCAATCATTATACGGATGTCCTGTTTGGGGATATGCAGCAAAATCTAATGTTAAAATTTTAGAAGTAGCTCAAAATTCAATAATTCGCACCATCACAAAGGCTTAGATATACCAGGAACTCTAACATTTATAATGCTTTCCACCCTTTAAGAATTACATCAAATTTTAAAAGAAATTCTTTGCTAACCTTATAATTCCAATAATGCCAATCTAATGAATCTTGAAAACTACACACCTCAAGACGACCATAAGAGACCTAGGAGAATTTCAGACTCTTAACCACCCTGATTTTATTCATCTGTAGATGAATGACCCAGTAAATTTTTATTTTTTATTCTAATTATCTTTTATTTTTATCAATTTCTTAATTTTCATTGCTGCAACCCCTTCAGGCACCACAGTTTTTAATTTTCTTACTATCATGGTACAGCCAACCGAGAGGTAACTCACCCAGTTCATTCGACCAATCACAGTGCTGTTTCCTCGTTCCAGTTCCCAACAATAAATCTCGATTTCATCAGACTCGCACGTCAACCCCCTTCCTACCACCACGTCATCTACGTCACTCCAGTCAGCCAATCAGGTCGCTGATGTCTCCCACTAGGCAACATTCACTCTTCGTTCCGGGACGGAGGAACGCTCCGCGTTCCATGTCCCATTCATCCACAGTCATCATTTCTCTGTAGATCATTTCTCTGTAGTCATGTAGCAGCTGCAGCGTTCTGTGTGTGTCTTTGTCTGTGTTGTGTCGTCCATGTTTGCTTCTTGTATGTGTAATGCCGTCCCTACTGGATCTTTATGTGTTTCTAGATGTGAATAAAAAGGAATTTCGATTTCCATGAGTTCCTCTTCGATACTATCGTATTAGACCATGCTCCACGTAACATAGAAAATCACACCACCGGCCACGTCCAACCATTGGTTCTCCATTATTTAATCAACCACTCGCCACGTCTTACAATATATTTACCACTCAACGTAATTGTTCCAGAGGCATTTCATATATGTATATATATATATATATATATATATATATATATATATATATATATATATATATATATTTATATATATATATATATATATATATATATATATATATATATATATATATATATATATATATATATATATATATATATATATATATATATATATGTAATATACGTGTGCAATGCTCATATGTTACGAAGTCATTTATTCGAGATATTATTCCAAGCTTTAGAAAAGTTAGTATATTTCTAGAACAACAAACATTTAATTTCATAAGGAATGTCATTTCTTTTAAATACACTCTGTCGCAAAAAAATATATGCACCCAGAAGAAATCAAGCTACAATCACGAAACTCGGCAAGAATGTAGTCTGGTAAGAGATATGCAAATGATTAAAATTTCGAATCCAGTGAGACAAGGCTAAGTGTGCTATGCGCATATTAGTTGCGCAACTGGGAGAGTTTAAAAGCATGAGTACGAGCGCCGTACGGCTATCCAAACGAATCTGATGACTTTGATAGACGATATTGAGACTTAGGATGTCTCTAAGACGTAACCGGCGGCAGTACGAGCAGCTGACGGACTTTGATAGGGGCCGTATAATAGGCCTCAGAGAAGCAGGTTGGTCGAATAGACGTATCGGCCGCCACCTCGGTCGGAGCGATATGGTAGTTGCTCGGTGTTGGCAACAGTGGATCACAGAAGGTAGAGTGTACCGTCTCGGAGGGTCAGGACGTCCCAGGAACACAAATGATCGCGAGGATCCTGCAATCAGAAGAGTGGCCACTTCGGCACCAACAACGTCGCTAGCATCGATTCAACGCCACTTACCTCCTTCCAGACATCCAGTGCCATCAAGAGAAACCATAAGGAGACGACTGACCGAAGTTGGCTTGAGGAGCCGACGTCCGCTAAGACACTTACCACTGACCCCACATCATAGGCAGTGTCGACTGGATTTTTGCCGACCTCGGGCAACTTGGAGTGTGACAGACTGGAGACGTGTCATCTTCAGTGATGAATCCCGATTCAGTCTCAGTGCTGATGACCACCGCACACGTGTCTGGAGGCGCACCGGCCAGCGGTCCGATCCGGCATTTATTGTCGAGCGGCATACAGCAATTTCACAAGGTGTGACAGTGTGGGGAGCAATTTCTTGGGACACACGATCATCTTTAGTGGTCCTTCAAGGCACTTTGACAGCTCGCAGATACGTGGACGATATTTTAACGCCGATTGTGCTACCCATGCTATCAAGTCGCCCAGGTGCCATTTATCAACAGGATAATGCTCGTCCACATACTGCGCGACTCTCCCAACAATGTCTTCAAGGATATGACGTCCTACCATGGCCTGCCAGGTCACCAGATCTTTCGCCAATAGAGCATGTCTGGAACGCGCTGGGAAGGCAACTGCAGCCGTCCCGAGATACAGGAGAATTAACTGCGCAGATGCAAAGACTATGACAGGATCTTCCACAGGGGGTCATAAGTGATCTAATTGAATTGATGCCACGCCGAATTTCGGCTTGTATAGCTGCCAGAGGTGGCTTTACTACTTACTGATTTTTAACCTTTTGCAAGCTGTAACCGCTTAATAAAATGATATTTTGTTCTGAATTTTTAATCATTTGTTTATTTTCATATACACTACATGCATACCAAATTTCGTGAATGTAGCTCAATTTCTTCTGGGTGCATATATTTTTTTGCGACAGAGTGTATACGGTATTTCGATTTACGTAGAAATTTTTTTTTTTGTATGCTCGTCTTTTTTTTTTATTTTTTTAATTTTCCTCATTTTTATACCCCGCGTATAACGTGCACCCCTAAATTTCGATCTTTTTTTGGTGTTAAAAGTGCGCGTTACATAAGTCAAATTTTAAGATAATCCCCCAAACGATCCCGTTTACATAATTGCGTTCGGCATATTGATCCTCTGTATAAAAAAGGCACAGATACGGTTATAATTAAATACGACTATCACTAATTTTAAAACGAGGAAAATGCTTTCCTTAGTTGTGAAAGGATTAAAACACGAGAAACAATAAAAATGTAATCACTTTTCCTTGCGCTATGTTCCACATATATTTTGATACTTTTTGCTTGATTGCTTGGAACATTGTCAGCTTTTAACTCTTTATTGTCTAAAAATAAACGAAACATAGTCAATTTAGTTGATACTTATTCCTAGGAAAATGGCGCCCTGACGGTATAGAGGTTAGCGACACTGCTATACCGTAAGGAATTCTGGAGAAAGCATGAATGTTTTTAAATGTATAGTGCCTGTGCAGCATGGGGTCACTCAAAATATTGGCGAGCTGAAAGTCCTCTCGAAAGGTTGGTGGCTGGGGAAGAGAAATGGGACACACCTTGACCACCCCTCAGGGTGTATTCCCTCAAAAATGGGGTTACACCTCGATTGTGAGAGAATCTTAGGCAGGAATTTTTTCTTAGCCAATCTGATGAAGTCTATCGCCTAAGAAACAACAACAGAGAAATGAGATCTTAAGTAAAGTAATCTTTAAAAGTTTTTATTCTAAGCATTCAATATCTAAACAGAGAATTTGTATGTTCACACTTGGTGAAAAAAATCGTACCTAAATATTTATTACGTAAAAATACGAGACTATATATATATGTTGCTTTTTATTCAATATTTTTTCTATAAATGATTTACTAAAATATCGAACAATGACTGTTAATCAATATTTATAGTTTCTTTTGTTATCATTTAATGAAATTCAGTTATTTTGCATAATAAACTGCAACCATCAGTTAAAGTAAATCTTACAGCTCTTTTGACGCATGAAAAAGAGATGGACTAAGAGATTGCTTCTATTCTTCTGACTTAACCTTTGAAAGAAGATAGATACCTCTTATCTTAATGGAGCAGAATGGAAAAATAGGGACAAACATTTTGTGCTAGAAAAGAATTTAATTCTGATTTTGTAACGTTCCTTTTGTCTTTTTGTTGCTCAGGAATTAAGGACGCGTCTAGCAGTCTGATGCTTTTGCAATGATGGCATATCTTGAAGCTTGACTTTATAAGTAATACAATGAAAAGAATGAGAAGCAGCAGAAAAAAGAACAACCTCTATCTAAAGGAGAATAAATTATACGCATCCAGAAGATCAAAAATCTAAATATCCAATGATTAACACTTCGATTTGTATAAATATTCCTTTACCAACATCAGTACTTGTGTGTGATATTTAGAATACACCCTCAAAGAGAATCTTTTACAAAAAGAAACCTGTTATTAAAAAAAATGAGAGAGAACGGTGAAAATATCAGTATACTACTGTATTTTGTGAAGAAAAAAGTATTTTTATTTGACTTGACAATGAGATTTCTTGAAGCCTTAGGCACCTATGCAAAAGTAGGCAACAACCACAACCCTTTTAAGTAGACAGAATATAGTAAACGTTTTCAAATATTCATTCAAAGGCTCCTCCTTAGCAAATAAATGTGCCTAACTTATTAAAGCGACTTGACCAACTATACTGTCTTTCACCTAAATGGAGGTAGGCTTAGTACTAGACACAGACGACGAACTTGACATAATAATGTAGCCTTGCAACTGTTGCCAGTTGGCCTATAGCTCAAAATTCCCACTGTTCGGAGAATATGTTCAGGAATAACATTTAATGATTAAAATCACTCGGATCATCATCATCTTATTAGAAACCATTAGAAAACATGACGAATCATCCTGCAGAGACCCTGGAGTTATGTGGCGAGGCAGCGTTTCTCAAACTGTGCAGCTCGCCCCCTAGAGGGGTATAATATATAGGGGGTGCGAGCTTATCACAAAGTTGAAAATAAAACTTATTTAAAAAGTAAGTTATTAATTTACTGAAAAGAAGAAAAACCAAATACATTCTGAACTATGAAAAGTAAAATAATACTTATACTATCACTTAAAAGTAACTTGAAATATTGACTCAAGTGTAGTATGAGGGCACTTTGGATTTGGCGATTTTTCATCGGATTTGGCGATTTTTATCTAAATGTCATGGTGAGATAATGAATTCATTCTAAAATAAATAATAAATAATTCCGAATAAAATACCTTGGCGACTGCTTTTAGTAACCAAAAGAAAAAAAAGGACTGCGCCATGTGGCCACCTTATACTACACTTTAAAGTATCCGACTACGTTCGGAACTGTGATTTTAAAAAAGCGCATAAATGGATAATTTTAAGGATATTTATTGTCAATCAGATTAGAATACATGCATAAAATTGTTTTAAGGACATTATGACAAAAAAAATTTATTTAAATATAATATTTTGGCAAAAAATTAACTTAGAATTATCTTTTTTCAAAATGTTCTCCTTTTGTGAAAAATTCTTTTATTATAATAATATTTTGCCTGTGTATAGCTCAGACCTCTCTACAGACGCTCAACTAGAATTTTCGAAAAATTCGCATTAGTTTTAGAGTTACCAGCAATTGAAGTAATTATTAGCATTTTTTTCTTAAAATTGCTCCCCTCTGATGTCGTAAAATATGGATATAAACCCACTTCTAAGTTATATATTTCAAAAATTCTAGTTGACGTAGTAGCTAAGATTTTTTTTTATAAAAGTATAATCCATGTACCATAATGTTTTGTTATTTTTGTCATTTTTTCAATTTATTCTACATAAAAATATAAATAATGTCTCAGTTTTTAAGCGGACTATCAAAATTTTTACTAAGACCACCGGTTGGGAATCGCTGTCCTCGACTTCGACCTGGTTGTGTTTCCATGACCAGTCAATTTTAAAATAGAACGAAAAATAAGTCGTTTTTCGTTATGAAAGCTTGCATATATTCAATCGATTTAGCCATAGAGAATTTCTAGAATTTCATACAAAAAAATCTCAGAATTTTATATATATATATATAGATTATATAAAATTATATACATATATATAGATTATATATATATATATATATATATATATATATATATATAGATTTTATATATATATATATATAGATTATATATATATATATATATAAATATATTTATATATATATATATATATATATATATATAGATTATATATATATATATATATAAATAGATTTTATATATATATATATAGATTATATATATATATATATATATATATATATAAATAGATTTTATATATATATATATATATAGATTATATATATATATAGATTTTATATATATATATATATTATTATATAGATTATATAGATTATATATATGTATATATATATATATATATAGATTTTATATATATATATAGATAGATAGATTATATATATATATATATGTATATATATATATATATATAGATTTTATATATATATATATAGATAGATAGATTATATATATATATATATAGATTTTATATATATATATGTAATCTATATATACACTGCTCAAAACAATTAGGGAGCAAGCAAAAGTGAAGAAAACCGTGGAGACAGCCACGTATTGGCATACAATGCATAGTACACGCGTATCAATGCGCAATACAGAAAAAAGGTGTAAAAAATTTGGAATTAAGCTTTAATTCTTTGAAAATATGGAAAAAACATGAAAAGATGATTTAGGGCAACAATTTGGTTACATGTAAACGATAAAAAAAAGGTACTGTTTAGACATGATGCATGAGTTTTAATAGGGCGTGTGGTCTCCTCGAACAGCTAAGACTGCTGCACACCTGTTTGCCATGGATGCGATGAGGTTATCGATCAGACTTTGGGGAATACTGTTCCACTCCTCAAGAAGTGCAATCTCCAAGACTCGAACAGTAGCAGGCGGCCTTGGTCGCGCAGCAATGCGTCGTCCGAGCATGTCCCAAACATGCTCGATTGGATTCAGGTCAGAAGAGCACGCTGACCATTACATACGCTGTATTGTTTTAGCTTCAAGCATGTTCTCCACCAGACGAGCTCTATGCGGTCGGGCATTATCATCCTGGAAAACAAAGGAATCTCAATGGCTACAGCGTAAGGGATGACATAAGGTCGAAGTATCTCGTCTGCATACCTTCGGCCCGTCAAAGTGCCATTCCGAATGATATGCAGGTCCGTACGTCCGCCTATGCTGATTCCACCCCATACCATCCAACCAGCTCTTCTGTATTGTGATCTTTCACGAACGAATGCGGGGTTATTTCGAGTGCCCCTGTCCCTTTCGAGTGCCCCTGAACGTCGAGTGTCACTCTCTAGACTGAATTGGGACTCGTCTGTAAACAGCACTTGGCTCCAATCATGTTGCTCGCAATCTCGATGTTCAGCAGCCCATCTTCTTCGGGCTGCACGGTGGTGTGGGGTCAACGGAATGCAGACCATTGGCCTACGTGCATAGAGCCCTCCCTCATGAAGCCGATTACGTGCTGTTTGGCTCGACACCCTTCGTCCTGTTGCCAAGAGGAACTGTCTTTGCAGCTGCGTAGCATTCTCTGTTCTGTTTCGACGGGCTGTTAACTGTATATACCGGTCATAACTTGACTTAGTGGCACGTGGCCGACCTGCCCCTGGTCGACGTCTAACATTTCCTGTTTCTTTGAATCGATTCCACATCCTTGCAACAACACTTCTGGCGACTCCAACAGTGTCCGCGACACTACGTTGTGTTTGCCCGGATTCCAGTCTGCCTATAACACGCCATGCCATGGATTCCGGTAAATCACGTTTTGTTCAGACATTCTCAAGTAACCTTGCCTCAAAAAAAAAAAAAATACTGCGCAATCGAATTTCACAGTTACGGCAATAAAACAGACGTTTTTGCAACATCCCGATTTCTGCCCTTATCTCCTTTTTCTCGTTTTTGACGTCATGAACTTTGATTTGCATATAAAGTTTTCTTTTTCCGTTTCCTGGTAGTCTTTACATTACGGATGATTCATTTTATGTTACTTATTGGTATACATCTTTGCTTACTTTTGTTAAAATCATGTGCTCCCCTAATTGTTTTGAGCAGTGTATATATATAGATTATATATATATATATTCTATATATATATATAGATTTTATATATATATATCTATATATATATATATATATATATATATATATATATATAGATTTTATATATGTATATATATATAATCTATATATATATATAGATTTTATATATATATATATAATCTATATATATATATATATATATATATTTTATATATATATATATATATATATAATCTATATATATATATATATATTTAATTTACAGTAATTCGTATGAATTACCGTAAAATCCGGCGCAGAACACGCACTTTTGACACAAAAAAATAAGATCGAAATTTACGGGTGCGCGTCATACGCCGGGTTTTAAAATGCTAATTTCAAAAATGGAAAAAAAGAGATGTGCTTAAAAAAACTCAGACTTCTGCAAAGATCGGAGAAAATGCTGTTTATTTAAAAGAAATGACATTCATTATGAATTAAAGGGTTGTTTTTCGAGAAATATAATTTTTTTTTTCAAAATCTCTCTCCTGGGATAATACCTCGAATAAACGACTTCAAAACTTAATAGAATTGTTAACGTACATTTTAGGTACCTTCACAAAAAAGGGGGTGCGTATTATACGGCGAATGCACCGTAAAATTAAAAAATGCTGCCTGAAAGTATAGATACGTGTTATACACCGGTACTCCTTATACGCCGGATTTTACGGTACGTAAGAAAATTATTAACAGGCATATCTTATACCATGTCAAATGACCAACTGAAAGCTTTATCAACAATTATGAATTACGAGGAAACCAAAATTGTTGGAAGTGATAGCGATTACATATCAAGTAGCAAAATTAGTAGTAATTATCAATACTTTTAAACGTGTTGGCAGCAATCCGCGAGCTTATGCAACGTCTTCAGGAACAGTGTCAATACTTTTCTTTCTTTCTTTTTCTTTTTACTCGGGAAAGGAAAGTAAATTATATGCTTCTGTGGTCATGTTTAACACATAAATTATACACTATCAGTAAATAAATTACAGAGCTGACATTAAAATACTTGACAAAAATCAGATAGCCCGGAAATTGTTCTTGAATGAGTATACACTCTCGGAATATTTCTCAAATCTAAAAATGAAACCGGTTTTATTACACGTGATTTCGGTAACAGTATATCACCAGAGCTTTTCTGTTTTGGGAAATTAAAAGTTTAAATGAAAATTTTACAGAAAAAAAATTGTATAAATCTATTTTGAAACTATAATTCATTTTAAAAAAGCGGCAAACAAGTGATTTATAAACATAATTTAAAATGTAACACTCTCTGAACTCAAAACTGCATGACATGAGTAAAGTAAAAGAAAAAATAATGCTTAGTTACAAAAGCAAATAATTTTATTTGCTATAAATTATTTTGTTATATCCATTACCAAAAAAAATTAGAATAATAAATATTATAAGTTCTTAAATAAGAACGATGTCCGAAATTAAGTAAAGTTAAAAAATAAAAATTGTATTAAAACATTGTTTAAACATTTAACATTAGTAAAATTAAGGTATCCGACTACTTGCGACAACTTTTTTTAGAAAAAATGGAAATATGGGGATTTTTTTATTTTTTATTTTCAGATGTATTTAGTATATTTTAAGGAAAACAACTTAAATTTGAAAACAGAATTTTTTTTATTATTATTAAAATGGGAGAAAACTGGAGAAAATGTACATAAACGGGGCCCACTCAGTACAAAAGTTTTATGAACAAATTCTCAAGTTTGATGTATTACTTTGTTGTTCATGTTTGAAAAGACCTTCAGGATAAGAGATATTTTAATTTTTATAAAATCTAGAGCATACTTTATCTTAGTGATTATATGAAATTGAAATTGTGCTTAAAAAACAGTGATTATATTCACATAAAGGATTGTAAAGTTTGAAATAAAACAGTGATTGATAAACCTGAAAGTCAAAATACTTTTTTTTATTGTTATACAGAACACACACACAAAATTTTAGCGAATTATTTTCAAAACTTTTTGAGCAATCGCTGACTCCGTTTGAGATTTTCGAAAAAAAAAACACATTTTGAGTAAAACGCATTTTAAAGTTTGACACCTTGTGTAAAATTATGGCATCTGCTTTTACTAAAACACTTGTAGGTTTTGTTCTAGTGAAAGAGAAATAAAAAACTTGGTATTTTTATTAAGCTAATAAGATGACCTGTAAAATAAAATCATTAAAAAAATATCAATTTTTGAAAAAAATTCATGATTTTAGGGTAGTCGGATACCTTAATAGTTTTTCCACATAGTACATAACTACAATGATAACTTAGGCAATAAAATTTTGTTCTTTATTTGTTGGAAAATGTGATTAAAATTTCTTGGAATTCTTAGATATTTTACGAAAAATACTTTTCAATAAAACTTGTTCTATTTCCGCATTACTTATCATAACCGCCACGTATTTATTACCATGAATAATGTTACATTTGTGATAAGAAAGTCAAAACATACGATTTAATTTTTCAGCATAACGTCATATTTTTAAACCCGATTTAAAATGTATTATAAAGTATAAAAAAAGGAACTATACACCTTATTAATTATTTATATTTATAAGAATTGAGACACTTGATTTTTAATTCTATTCATCACGTTTGAAAGCCAAATCCTTATGAATTTTCATGCACGAGCGACATCTGGATATTATTAAAATCTCCGTGTTTCCCCCTCCAATGTTACAGTTTAAAGAACGGAAAAAACATAAATTGTAAGTAAAAATCATATTTCTTTTCATAAATACGCGAAAAATTTAGAAGACTTTATGAAAATAAAGACATTATATGTGCTAGAATTACATAAAATTTATTAATGTACACTGTGTAGTATAAGTGCATTTTAAAAATTAGTAAAAGTATGCATTTTTCAATTTGATCCTACGGTAATTTAAGATTAAGGTATTCGACTACGTTCGGAACCGTGATTTTAAAAAAGCGCATTTATGGATAATTTTCATGATATTTAGTATCACTTAGATTAGAATGCACGTATAAAAGTGTTTTAAGGACATTTTGACAAAACATTTTTTTTAAATACAATATTTTGGCAAAAAAATTAACTTAGAATAACCTTTTTCAAAATGTTCTCCTTTTATGAAAAATGCTTCTAAATTAATAATATTTTGCTTATATAAAGTAATGACTTCTCCAGGGAGTCTGAACTATTTTCTTGAAAAATTCACATTATTTTCAGAGTTACAACATTTGAAATAATTATCGGCGTATTTTCTTAAAATTTCTCCTCTCTGTTGTTGTAAAACATGGATAAACCCACTTCTAAGTTATATATTTCAAAAATTCTAGTTGAGCCTCTGTAGAGAGGTCTGAGCTATACAAAGGCAAAATATTATTCTAATAGAAGCAGTTTTCACAAGAGGAGAATATTTTGAAAATGGGTCATCCTATGTTAATTTTTTGTCAAAATATTTTATTTAAATAATTTTTTATTGCAATACTATTCTCAAAACAATTTTATATACATTTTCTAATCTAAGTGACACTAAATATCATAAATATTATCCATTTACGCTTTTTCAAAATCACGGTTCCGAACGTAGTCGCGGATACCTTAAAAATGATATAATGTGGAAAACTTATCATCCAGCAGCAGTCAGTGAAGAAGAGTCACTCATTCACTGAATTTATCGCTGGTATTTTTCTCAATTTTCATGGTATCCTTCGAAATTTTTTTTATCTAGGCTGGCCTGTACTTTTAGCTAAAAACTTAAGGAGTGGAAGAAAAGTATTAAGATATTTTGCGCATGCGCAGGAAAATACAGCTTTCTTTAAGTGCTTATATGTTATTGAATATACGATGATTAAATTCCGATTTTCAGTATGAATACTTTTCCCGTACACTGCAAGATTTCTGTAAAATTTGTGAAATTTGGATGTTATGATGGATAATAGTTCTGGATATTATTTAAAAAATGTCCAATTTTTAAAAAGAAACATTTGTATTATTCATAAATAGAGGAGCTACATGCTTAATAGGAGCATATATATGGGAGTTAAAACTCTCTCATACAAATATTATAAATAAACATTTAAAATGTACAAAAATTTTCGTCAACTATTCCGAAAGAAATTCGAAGAAACTTCTAAAATCCAAAGTGTCTCCTTTGACTTTACGTTATATGATACATAACAGCTTTCTTGTAATATCTCGGTTGACTTATACACACACAATTACATACATAAACAGACAGAAACAGCATCATTTTTCAAAAAATTATCAATGCGCTAAGTTGTAATGTATCCAGGTGCTGAAAACCTGATTAAGAACAGAATTTAAATCCTATTTAAGGAGTTCCTTAAAACAGAATGCATAAATATTGGTCACATTATTTTTATAAGCTTATTTTAAAGCTATAATTACAACCAGAGTCACCCGGTGAAACCGACATGGCTCTGCGACAAGACCGCCTTTCAGAAGCATTTCTCTTACTTAAGCGCAGGCAATTTGCATTATTTAGCATTAAAAACAGTTCAATATGGTTATCTTAAACATATTAAAGGTTTAAAATAACTTAGAGATTGAAACAGAGTTAACGATCAACAGGGTGTATCCGAAAGTTCACCGGGTCTGTCACACCCATGGATCGGTTAAAGCTGGGTTAATTGAGAAGAATCATTTTGTGGTGTTACTTTTACGACACATGAACTCATTTAATTCTGGAAACAACAGGAACAGTTGTGCAGCATACTTCCATGCCGCATCTTGGTGTTACAAAGTAAACACTAAATCAAAGCTAAAGGTCTCGCTTAACACATAAAACCAGAGGTTAAATCCCATTAATATGCGAGGAATTAGCAATGGGCCCTATCTTTTTCCGCTTTCTTGGTGTCTCCCGAACGCGCACAAGAAGCCATTGAGTCGTGTAACCTACATTAAAAAGTTCTTTATGTGACAAACTCTCTCTCTCTCTCCACTGTTTACGATGTTGTTTATAAATGCAGATTTATTTGCAGTTACAAAACCTTTTCATGAATATGCTGGAGAATTAAGATCTGAAGCAATGGTGGCGATAAAAATGTTTCATAGAGTGGTGTAATTTGATTAAGGATAATTTTTAAAGGTATTTGAGTACCTGCGCACGTATTTGAATTATTTAGATTACTCTCTGATTCTAATACAATTCGTCAAATATTTAATCTTGAAGAATTGGCTCTTTTTAAGAATAACTGCTCTTCGGGACCATATATGCTGCCCCCCTCCCTTTTCAATGATTGGCTTTACCATGCGTCTTTGGACAAAGGTAAAAAAGTAATGTATTCAAATGGCAATCCATTCCTCTTTTGTGGGGAAGGGTATATTTAAAAAGACACATAGTTGCGATAAAATTTAAAAATCTCTTGGTATATATAGGGTCTATTACCCCTTTCCTTATTCCGCCACTCAATTAAACACCTTCTGAGACTCGGAACCTTAAAGGAAAAGAGGAAATTACATACCGTAAAATCCGGCGTATATCGCGCACTTACACTTTCAAACTACTTTTTTTAACTGTTATGTATATTTGCCGTAAAATGCGCACCCACGTTTTTTACTAAGAAACCTGAATTGTACATGTGCGATGTTTTTATGCTTTGAAGTCATTTATTCGAGGTATTATCTCAGATTTTGAGAAAATAGTATACTTCTAGATTTAATAACCTCTAAGTTCATTAGGTATGCCATTTCATTTATATAAATAAACTGTATTTAAATCAATGTAGAAGTCTAATTTTATTACCCACATCACACTTTTTTTTTGTTTTGAAACTTCATTTTTCTACCTAGCGTATAATGCGTACCCATAAATTTTGATTTTATTTTTTTGTGTTAAAAGTAAGCGTCATATACCGGATTTTACGGTACCCTCTTCATCCGAACTGATTGATTGTTTAACAACGCTCTTGGAAGCAACATGAGAGCTATTCGTGACGAACTTAATAATTTTGAACTACTTTCAAGTGACAAGTGCAACGCCTTAGCTGGCATACACAGCCATTGTAAGGATTTTGAGTTTCTAGAAATTTAACGTACATCAACCCTTCCTCAATCTACAGATACAATGCAAACCACTAGTTTGCGACCATGCCCATTTGGCTGACACGACTACTATCCTTTGTATGAAAACTCGAGAGCTCACTCAGATCATTTTTTAGTTTAGAGAAGACCAAGATTACTCAGTTAGGGCTTAGATTCTCGAAGATCATGATCTGGGCTTCTGAGAGAGCCACCACACCAACAATCACCAACCGGTCGGCAGAGTTTACTTAAAAAAAGTTACAGCTTGGAGTTTACAAAAGTTCATATATTTTTTTACCGAGTATTAGTCACTTCACTAATCGTTACATTCAAGTCGTTATATACAATTACTGGAGATGGAAAGTTAAAAATTCAACGCAAGAATAAAAAAAAAGGAAAAATTAAGAATGAAACCGAGCAAAGAAACATAAGTATAAGCATGTATGCATAAACTCAGAAATGATAAACATCTTGAAATTCAACTAATGGAATGAGGAACAGAGGACTTTGAGCACAGAATATAAGTACAAGAGAGAGAGAGAGAGAGAGAGAGAGAGAGAGAATAGATGAGAGAAGGGAAAAATTGATAAAGGGTTATTGCAGTGTTTCTCAAACTATTGGGCATGATGACCCCAGAGTGGGGGGAGAATATTGAAAAGACGAAAATAAAAGCTTACTTTAAAAAAAATTATTATTCTACTGAAAGGAAGCAAAACAAAAAAAAATTGACATCAGAAAAACTAAAATAAACATTTACAATGATATAAAATACTTATAAATGTGCCGGTATGGCTCAATGTATTTGAAAATTAATTCATCAATTATATTTATTAACGATAGCTTCAAAAAATTTAAAAAAAGAGAAGAGCCTTAAAAACATTAGACTTCTACATAGATCGGAATACACTTTATTTAAACGAAATAACAAACCTAATTAACTCAAAAGGTTTATAGTTTTAGAAATATTCTGCTTTTTCAAAATCTTAGGATAAAAAAATCGAATAACTGACTTCAAAACATAACAGCAGTGCATACGTTTATTTCATATTTCTTCGTAATAAAAGGGGGTGCGCTTTTTATTTGACGAATATATTTAAAAATTAAAAAATACTGTTTGAAAATATAGGTTAGTGGACAACCGTGAGCCGGATTTCACGGTACTCATCACGAGATTTCCAAAACTATTTGACAAGTAGACTTCAAATTTGGTAAGCATGTTTACTTTGTTGAGTAGAGATCCGCTTAGAACGGGTTTTGAGAAAATAGACTCACACAAGAGGGTTGTAGGGGCGTTATGGATGAAATAAAAATTTCGTTTTTGAACTATTAAACCTACAGACTAGAAAATTGGCAATCATATTTTTTTTTTTGCTGACTAAAGATCTGCTATGAATGGGTTTTGTAGAATTTTCTCAATATTCTTAGAGACTAGTTTGAAATTACTTACGGTTCTATGATTATTTCAGTACACATGCAGTAATTTCAAAAAATAATATAATCCACTCACCTAAAAGAGAAAAAAAATAATTTATTAAAATACAGATAATGCAAAGTATTTAAACTTTAGAAGAAAAGACAAACTGATGAATAAATCATATAAATAAAAAATAATTAAATAACTATCAAAAAAGCAGAAATCTCATTAGTCTGATAATTAAACACGTTTTTTAAAAAGAAAAGCCCACAGAAGTGCATTATAAATTGAATTTTAATAACAATTAAAAATGGTAAAATTAATGCATATATATAAATAAGAGAAAATAAATTCACTCACTCATTCACTTACCGTAAAATCCGGCGTACAACGCGCACTTTTAACACAAAAAATAAGATCGAAATTCACAGGTGCGCGTTATACGCCTGAGATACAAACAATAGCTTTAAAAATAAGTAAAAAGATGATCGTAAAAAAATTAGACATCTACGTATACCGAAATACTATTTATTTAAAAGAAATGACATAGTTAAAGAACTTAAAAGGTAAAATTTTTCGAAGTATACTTTTTTTTTCTAAAGTTTGAAATAAAATCTCATATACATGGCCCTAAAACATAAAAGAATTACAGCGTGCATTTTAAATTTCTTCATAAAAAAGGAGTGTACGTTATACGACAAATATAAAAACTAAAAAAAATCAGCTTAAAAGTATAGGTACTCGTTATATATGCCGGATTTTACAATAATTTAGATCTAGATTAAAGTTTGTGACGTCTTACGCGTCTTTTCTTTAACAAGTCCTTTGGGTTCTTTGGGCCAGAATGAATGGCAACTCTTTTCCAACCAAATCCAGGAAACGAGAAGTGAAGAGATGCAAATAATATAGGATACATATAGGATCTTAGAGTAAGCGTAATGGCAATGTAAAGGAATGTTAGACAATTGACGTGCGTTGTGGCAGTGGATGATTATTGAAGTTCGTCGTTCAAGATTTAAGTTCTACGTGTCGTGGATAAACATATTAGTGTTCGACTAGAAGTTAAACGTCAAGCTACATACCATTGTAGATAAAGACAAGTTTATTACAGAATAATATAAGGTAGGATTGATTACTTATTAGTATATTTGAAGATTAGGCGGTTCGATTATTGAGATTGGTCTGAATTATATTGTGTGTTGCGTATTGCGTCATCGTAGATTCTCTCATATTAATTATTGTAATTAAATTTGTTTAAAGTTTAAGTTGAATATCTTAATAAAGTTACATTAAGATAATGTTTGATCCGAGTTCTTTCGTTAACCCTACACCTCCAGCTCACGCTGATGCTTCGAGGGATGTACTTCCAAGGGGAGGTACATCATAAGTTCACATACTACTGTGGGAAATCTGCGGCTTTGTTAAACGGAAATTATTCCACATTATCGCAAACTATTGGCGACTTTATATGAAACGAAGCAACTAGTAGCCAATTCGCGTACGATACGGAAAATCGGGATTGCCAACTTGGCGACTTATTAATAGAGTTGGCGAATGTTGCTATAATACGTAAGTACCGATAAACTTTGCTGAAATCAGGTTTAAATCCCACGAGTTGATTTGAAAGTCACGAGTAATGGATCAATAAATCACGACCACTTTTATTTTTAGAAGTGGTTTAATTTGTACCCACTTTATACTCATTTTTTCTCAGATAGCGAAATTTAATCGGTTGTATCCTGTTTTGGATCACTAATCAAAGAGGTCGCAAGATGGCATGTAAAATAATTGTTTAAACATTATGAAAGCAGTTGAAACGCATTCGTGAATTCTAATTAAAAATAACTGCATTATCATTTGAGTTTTCCCATATTTCACTAACTGTTTGTTTCCTAAATTCACAAATATGCAAAAATAAATTCGTCTGTTTACAGATATGTATGCTGAAATTTACCCATTACATACATACTTCACATAAATATCCAATGCACTTGACAGAAAAGTCTAATAGAAACCCATTGTGCTTTTTAACAGTGCACTATTTACAGGAAGTACATACATTCAGGAAGTATGTAGTTATATCAGAAGAGGCAATGAAGCTTGATGAGAGATTCGTAAATAATTAGATAAAGAATAATTTGATTGGTTACAAACTAGAAACAATCAGTTAGAACTTTTATTTGTTTGATTTAAGTTGATTTAGTAGACACCACGTTACTTGTTGAGGAATTAAGAAAGGTAGAAGTAAAAAAAAAATTTTTTTTTTTGGTCATTGTTCAAAAAAGTACTGTATGAATTATCAATATAACATACATATTGATCATTTTCATCAAGGAATAACTTTAGTATAAAGCATATCATATTCACAATAATTGAGACTGGCTCAAAATTCAAACGCTTTGTAGAAGTAGTAAGAAAAGAAAACTCACAAGCAACATAAGTTATCATATTAAAACATTTGGAAATTTGATTAAAAAATTGACGAAGAATTCCAAATAATACGCATACGCAAATTTAGGCTAAAAGTAATTAGACAACAAGATTATATTCAATAATGAATTTACTACAATGTTTGCAGGAAGTATTTTTAGTTTTTTATGATCAAAAATAGAGATATTAAAACAACTTCCGTGAAAAAAAGTACAATAAGAATTAGATGATGAAGTACTTATTTATTTTCAATTGTGAAATAAACCTATATGAATGACTTTTAAAGATAGCTTTACACTGTGAAAAACAGTCAAGTATGTACTTCAATGCAATTGTGTGGCTACTAGTAAGTGTTTTAGACCATCAAGAAAATAAGTAAGCTTCATAAGACTGTTTGAAAAAAGAACATTATCTATTTTCAGACTATTTGATTACCCCTAAAGCGTTTGCAAATGATACTTAATTAAATAAAATAATCTACGCATTACAAGTTAATTGTAAGTGTTAAGTGCATAAATATAATTAAAACGAATAGTATTCACCTAGAAGGAATATTTAACACATAATTATTCTGTGAAAATATTTCATCAAGAGAATAATGATTTTCAAGAATGTCTTATAGTGAAAGGAAAAATGAACTAATGTTCAGAGTCATTTATATACCTAAATTGTGATATATGCATCATTAAGAATATCAATAACAAGAAATATGATGTTTAAAATAAATGCCTAACTAACCCAAATTATCCTCAAACACAATGGAGTGGTATAGAACATCCGATGTTATTATTCCACGATAAATGCCTCGTGCACCGATTCAATGCTGTTCGAAAAGCACATGCGTCCAACAACGTGCGCCATTATCGGCAAAAATCTTAAAACGCACAAAAAGTAACGCTTCGAAATAAATTACAGTGATTATCACGACATCGAATCGCTTTTAAAAAAATCATAACTCACTGAACGAGTCGCAGTCCATAACACATAAATTCCACTCACCTGCGTCGAAATGTGCGCACCTCGGACACCACCATGACTAATGTGCGGCACACCACAACACCGTCGACTTCTGCGCATGTGTAGAACGGCCATCCCGCCAAAATCCACGTTGATTTCCACGTGCGCTCTGATTATACACAAGGTCGAACAATCCCTTTATTATTTTTTACTCCAGATATTTATGAAGTTCGTACCCACAAATATGCTAAACGCTCCCCCACAGCATAAAAAACATTCTAATTGCCGGTTTCATATCACGTAACGGTTGTACGCGCACGTGCTGACGGTACTATCCTATCACCTGTCCACTGCATATGTCACTTACGTCTGGGCTATAACAAGCGCCTAAGGTCAAGATCAGTGATCTGAATACTCGAACAATGGGATTTTTATTTACTATACATAAAAATCCCTATAATTTCCACGTGGAAATCAACGTGTTGTGGCAACAACACGTGGTGATCAACGTGGATTTTTAGCTATCCCAACGCGCACTGCAACAAATTGCTCAGTCATTTGTCTTATAATCTTTTTTAATTTATTTTTCTTTGAGAGCGGCATTTTTTCAGGGGCGGAATTCTCAAAGCGATCATTGTTCAGAAAACGCCCGGTCACCAAGGCCGTCGTGTGGCGCTCGGGTAGACTCGCTCGGAAACATCAACAATGCGATTAGGTTTTCGAGTTGGAAAGGAATTCCTCGGATGGTTTTGTATTGTTCGCAGAGAGAAACCGACCGATTTCATTCACGCCGGTTCCCAATGGTGATGGGAATTTTTTTTCTCCCGGTAATTTGGTTCGAAACTGGTTTTCATCGAGGATAGATTCGAGCGAGTAGAGAAACAGTGCGATTAAAAAGCATTTTCTTGCAAGTTGTTTGTCTTTTAGACCTTGTAATGTGCAAACTGCATTGATGAAAAAGAAATTATTTTTGAGGTACCCACGAAGGAAAACCAGATGTTACAAAATATCTAATTGGTTCGTACTTAAATAAAAAAAAATAACGATTGGTAATATTTCAGCTATGTGAAAAGGATTTTTTTAAAAATTTCTAATGAAAAAGTTTTTATATTCTTAAAACTGATAAATAATATTAAAACAATTTTTTAGCTGAAGTAATGCTGAAAAACTATTTCGTAACTGTAGCAGCGCTATGAGATACATCTTAAAACTCTTATACCTATTGGCACATATTTTAACGCAATAAATAATACCTAAATAGTCTGATAGTGTATTGATAAAACATATTTTGGTACAATAAGTTATAAATATATACGGAGATAGATAAAATAATCAACAAATAATATTTAGGTACATTAAGAAATAAGTAAATTTTTATGCAAAACATAACATTAGGTATGTATTTGAACAAAATAAAGAATAGATATAACTACATATTTTGTAACAGAAAAAAATACATTATACATTAACATTAAAGTCATTAATAATTATACATTTATTAAGAGTACACATGGCCTTAAAATGGCATTTCCTCATTTTAGTTTTGTGATTTTTTTTATATATGTGTACAAAAGTTTGCAGTTCCAGTTACATTAAAAAAGTATCATTCGTTATATACTAATCCCATGAACATAATATTGGAAAAATATAGAATTGCTAAATGAGGCATACACTTTTTTTACCACATAAATATACTTTAAACAGTTATAATGGTAAAATTGTTTAACCTTTTCGTGGGCTGTGGGGAGATTACTTCCCATGTACATGATCTTATAAAATGTTCCTGTGGGAAGAGAGCAAAACCCATTACAATATAATGGCTTTGCTATTATAAAAAGATAGGAAGACTAATTCCCAAGCTAATCTTTTATTTTCTTACCGACCTTGCCATCATGAATAGTTTCATACCATGACAAGTTAACAAAAGTAACAGAAGTTTAGACCAGCTAACACTCCGTATAGCATTAGCTCGTCAGCTAATAGACGGACATTCCTCGAGAAAAGGAGAATACGTCCTGCTAGCTTCCAAGCAAAGAAGTGTGTAGTTCCGGATAATGTGCGCTTAAATCATAGATCAAAGAGGGTTTACAACTATAGACGATGTAGGAAGTGTAGCAGAAAGGGACAAGAAAAGAGGACCCACACACTACATGTGTGCAGAACGTGATGTCCCCTTGTGCATTGCAACATGGCAAATACTCACCATTAAGTTTAATTTTCTTTATGACGGTGAATGGTTCCTTGGGAAGTATTCGTCTCACCCCTCCCCCCCAAAAAAAATTTAAATGTAAACATAAAATTCGGCAAAATAAAATACATTTCCTTAAATGCTATTGTTTAATTGTTAATAAAACATATGAAAAAAAACTGTGAGGAATTCAAAAGAGAAATAAGTGACCCACGAAAGGGTTAAAGTGCATAAACATTTTACGATAATTAAAAAAAAACTAGAGGAACTGACATTTATAATTTTAGAAATTTAATAAAATTGGGGAAAAATAGATATACAAAGTCACTCGAGTAAAGAATCGAAATAAAACTAGTAACTAATCGCATAAAAATAATAAAATCACAATTTCAGTTTCGAAATCGAAGTGCAATTATGGAGAAAATTATTCGGTACAATATAACAAAGTATGTTTTAAATTAGACTGATATTTTGAGTGAGAGTCATTACTCTCTTTGTGTTTACTGTGCCTGATAAAAATAACCAATTTAGTGTTTAGTTGTGTGTAAATTAGAATCACTGTAAAGAATTTCAAAAGAGTCAACAAATAATATAAACCTAATTATAATTTTTCTGATTGTTGACTTTAGTGTGTATATCAAAAACTGAGAAATTGGATGCAATACTATCCTCTTAATAACATTTGAGTTTGAATTTAAAACATTTTCTACCGAAAGTGGCGACTTTATTAATTTTGAAGTATATTGTTTATATATTGAATTGCATTTTCTTCTTCTTTTTTATAGTAATGCAAAAATACCTTTTTCTAAATAATATAATGTAGTTAGTTGCATTATTGAATTTTTGAATAATGCCGGTTATGTACTCTTAGAGTTAAATATAAAAGGAAACAAATAGAAAGTACTCCAAAATATTATTGTTCGAAGTTCTTTTGTAAGTATTTATTTATACTAGTATTTTTATATATATAAACAGTGTAGTAGTTGCATACTTTAAATTTTTTTGCCACCACGTTATTGACGTTTTGAATAGTTGTGATAAATTTCCAAAAAATCTGAGAATACAATAGTTTTTTATTCACATTTGAAGTATAAATAAACACTTCAATGAAAACTTATACTTGAACTGTTTCACAATCACCCATAAAAACATTTTTCACATAACATCTGTTTCAACTTTGTCACTTTTTTGTCAATTTTTGAACCCCAGTGCATTTTTTAATTTATTTTTTTAAAAACATTTGATCGTCATCCACGCTACATTGACTCTAACTCCTATTATACTTCCAAAAAAAACTTTTTCTTATCTAAGCTTTCATTAAAAAAAAGGTTTCATTTTCACTTTCCATTGTACGTGACGCATGGCTAGCTTTAATATTTATTGATGGTGAAATTGTTCCGAAAATTGTGATACATAACCCAAAGGCATGGTTAGATCGATGTTTTTGAATAAGGTTAACAACCATGCTTTATTATGTCCTTCATCTGTATTGACAACTTTAGCTTTTTTAAGTGAAGGTTTTAAGGTTAATTCTATTGTATTTGAAGAACGCATTCAATTTTTCGAATGTAGTTTGCATTGCGTAATTTCCCATTTATGCTCCACAAAAATGCCGTGTTTTTTTTCTCCTACTACACGCCGAACATTCCAAGTCAACAATGCAGCATTTTGAAAAGTAGAAGAGAAGAGCAGGTGTAACTCGGTTGCTAACAAGGTTACAAATTCACTGCTTTGAAAGAACAGAGCACATTGAGTTCAAATTTGTAGGAAAGATCAATTTGTCGTTATCTAGAGCAATATCATGCTTCTACTACACAAAAGGAGTGGAAATTACGAAATAAACGACCAAAGAAAACTCATAATTGTTCTCATTCATAACTAAGAATAATTTTTACATTTTGGATTTTTTTTAAATATATATTTGCATTAAGTGAATTATTATATCAACATTATCATTTTTATATGAGTACTATCATATTGTTTTCCTTATAACGTAAGCACATGCAATTTTAATTTTACAATTTAATATAATATTATTTAGTAGTAATTCTTGAATTTTGGTTATATATAAATGGGATCAAGCCAGTGTTTCTCAAACTGTGGGGCGTGATAACTCTACGAGGGGGAGGGAAGTGAGCTTATTTAAAAGTCGAACACAAAATATTATTTTAACAAATTATTAATTTACTGAAAGTAAACGAACGAAATACATTCTAAACATAATAAAATATAAAATACACATTTTATCTCAAGTCATACATTTATAAATATATCAGTAATGCACAGTGTATTTTATAATTAATTTAACAATATTAAGTTAAGAAGAAGTTTAATAATTACCAGTGGGCTTGTCATAAATAAAATTTTTATAAAAATCAACACTTATCTTGATAACTTTTACAGTTTATAATTAATCACGAAATCAGTTGATTGAAAGTTACGGGATTCCCTCCCAAACGCCACTGTTTTCCACGCAAGCGTGCGTTTGTGGGAGGGTGGTTGAAATGGAATAAATAAATAAAATTTTCTCTGAAGTAAGTAAATCCTTTGCAAATACTACCAAGATCCTTTTATTACATTCCAAAGCCTTCGGAATAACCTTATGGATAGCAGTGCACAGAGAAGATCGTAGTTCGGAAAGACGTATGTATGTTCGGGGCATTTAGCGCTTTGGCTGAAAGAGACGTTCATATATACGCTCGTGAAGTTAAAAGGTTAAAATCGTATTGTAGCTTCAGCGTCAAGGTATAGTATTATTGAATTTAATATATTGTCATTGTATAGAGGGGGGGCACGATGAAAATTAGAATTGAATATTGGGTTGCAAATGTTGAAAGTTTGAGAAGCACTGGATCAAGCCAATCATATTTATTCTGTATCGTAAATAAGGTCTCTAAGGTGCGCGTTATACACCGGATTTTACGGTATATTCTAATTCAACTGACGCTAAATATCTCACAAAAACTATTCATTTACATGCTTTTTCCACCAATTCCGTTTTCGAACGTAGTCAATTACCTTAATATGATTGCCAGAAAAAATATCTTAGAAACTTATTTAATTATTTCCCATAAAAATGATAAGAAAGACAGAATTGTCCTTCACCTCCTTTATGTTCAATATTAAGACCCGGGGCTCCGAGGTGGCAAGATGATGTCACAACACTAGATGCGACGGCTCACTTTTGATGGAAGTTCTTGATGACGTGTCACTCCTCGTGAGACAGTTAACATTAATTTGGAAGATCCAATTGACTTCAAATGATGGCGCATTTTGTTCTAGAGGAAAATTGCTCCAATTTCAAAAGATCGAATGAGGCCATGATGGATTGAGAAATATTAGACGCATGGGAAAGCTTTTTTTAAAGATAAACGGTACATACTTTTTTAGACTCGTTTTGATGCGAACAACTGAATCAATGTCTTCATTGCCTCAGTTAAAATTATTTGCTTTATTTTGTTAACAATTTATTGTTGACATCTATCTGAGACTGCGAGAGGACTATAGAATGTTTATTTCTGGTGAGAGAAAGAAGAATGTGTTCTAATAATTGCTTTGTTCCTCATATTTAAAGTTTGCCATTAAAAACTTTGTAATTATATTAAAGCCTTAAGAAGGAAAATAAGGGAGTATTACACTGTACAATTTATAAAAAGAATTTTTAAAAGAAATTATAGGTACGAGAATGAACCTAAAAATTCATAACTTTTTTAACTTGTTAAATTCCTACTATTAGCTCACACTCTCTATTTATTTATTTATTTATCTTGGTGAAATTTTCAATCGTTAATAAAATTCATTTTAAAACGCTCCATTGAGCTGAAATTTTATATACAGGATTATTTTGGATGACAATGCAATAATTTAATTATTATTAATAATAATTAATTGATTAAAACTAATTATTTAAAGAATTACAAATACAGCTACTTTGACATCATTTATGGCGACCATTTTAGAAGCACGATTGTTTCGGATGAGAATACGATACTTTAATGATAATGAATAAAAATAAATTACCACTTAATGTGATTCTGTCATATGTATATGCGTATTTATATTAATTGTAACTATTGAATAAAAAGTAGCTAAAATAAAATTTTGCTTTGTTGATCTAAGTAGGAATTGACTTAAATTTTTTTATATATATTACTCTCTCTCTCTCTCTCTCTCTTGATTTCATACACATCTGAGAATTTATTTTTTATTGTTTTATTTACATATTATTCATTAAATTACCAGTGATAATTTAACTACAAGCACTCAAGTTAAAAAAAAGGCACTCGTGTACACGAATAGGGCGATGTTAATATTTACTCTCACTCAAGTTAAAAATAATATTATAAAAATTACAGTAATTTTTGTTCCACAAAAAGATTTACTGTCTGTTAAAATATATCTGAATGCTATAGAGCAGGGATGGCGAACCTTTCATGAATCAACGTGCCATTTTTTCTAAAGAAGTGTTTAACGAGGTATAGACATGCCGTCAAATAATTTTAGTTGCGATTATTGGGAAAAAAATAAAACTAAATGCTAGCAACACAAAAAACTCTTTATTTATTACGAAAAAATATCTTTTGCACTGTATAGTTGTAAATGTTTTAGTTATACGTGTAATTTAAATTAAAGTAAACATTAGTGTGACTACTGTTGTTGCAGATTGTGTGTGGATGACAAATATATTAGGATTGTAAGATGTTACTTTTAGTAGAATACACGCTGAAATGGAGTCAGCTGCCAAACGGTTTCTATGCAATTAATTGCTTTGCTGTGGTTCTTTTTTTTGACAAGAGGATTTGTGATTTGTTTTAAAATGCCGTTTTACAGACGATTTTCAGCATACCACTGCTCCAGAGCATAAAACACACATCGCTTTATCGCCTTTACTAATTCTAGGTTCAGCAAATTTGAAATTTTCCATTACATTTATTGCTTTGCACTTTTTGTTCTTTTGCTGAATTAGCCATGTTAAATAGCAGTTAAAATCGTAAATATAACACAAAGAAACTTTGAAATTCAGTCTTGTCAATGAAATTGACTACGTTAGACGAAGACAAGCTTTACATCACAAGCAATTGTAGTCCACGACGTAACTAAGGCAAGACAAGAACAAACGATTGTGCTCTCCGCCGACCTGTGACCGATCAATCGCGTTTGTTTGTAATACTTCGCAGTGAACTTTGTTATTTTCAAATAAAATGCAAACCATTTTGATCACTGGCATGCCCAAAATATTGTGTCGCGTGCCAAGAATAGCATGCGTGCCACTAGTTCACCGTCCCTGCTATAGAGGATCGTAGAGGTCTTTAAAGAAGTGTGTGATAGCTAAGGCCCTCAAAATGTAATGACATAACAAGTTACCAAAAATGGCTCATAAAATTACGTAAAAAAATTGGAAAATAGCTTAAAGAACTTCGAATGGCTTAAAAATAATGTCGTTGTAACAGTGGCGCACACAGGAATTTTTCAAGGGGGTCCGGGGTCGAAAGTTCACCATTCTTGTATCATGCTCCTTTTGTTTTTGTCGATTTTCGGGAACAAAACACAGTAAAAAATTAATTATTGAATAAATAGTTAGCATTAATTAATAAAATTAATCATTAATAACAAATACTTAATTAAATTTTACGTACTATGTACTTAGAATTATAATCAATCGGAAAAAAAATCAAGGGCTTTGGGGGGGAGGGTCCGGACCCCCCTGTGTGCGCCACTGCGTCGTAATAATTTCATTATACAAGGTCTGCATTAAATTATAATTCTTTATTAAACAATCGACACAATCAAATTTTGTCAGCAATGACGTGTATGGTATAATAAATTTAACAAACATCGGTGGCAATGCGACTGATGAATTATGTACGTTAGAAAAAGAAATTATGCAAAAAAAGACTTTTTGCGTCTCAATCGAAAACTTTCATAAAGACATCACTTTTTTTGAGAGCATTGAAATAAAAATTATAGTTTTAAGTGGAGGACAGGGTTAAAAGTATTTATGTAGATATCAATTTAAACATAATTAGCTTGGAGATTTTTAGTGGAGAGCCTCTCATACTAAATTCTATTTTTTGTCTGGTCGTGATATACTATGCATGTCATGTTCTTTTTCCCAATACGAATTTGATACAAAAGAAATAAGCACCATAAAATTAATCCTTTTTCAAGGTATATTTTAAAATCATAACGTTTATATATGCAATGATTATCTCAAAATATGTGGTTAAACCCGTTGCGCATAGCATAGAGGTGCGTAATGGAAGAATGATGATTAAAAGGAATTTGGAAATGAATAGTAACTGGATTAGATTATTAATTTTACATAAGTTCAATTAAATAATATAAAATGTAGAAATAGCATTCATCGTGTACGACCCTCCCCCCGAGTAATAGAGCTGACGGACGTTTAATCTGTCAAGAGGCTAAAAAGAACTTCAGCTAGTTTTAAGTACAAATATTATTTTAAAAATAAATTTTAACATAAAAAGGATTCGATTGCATTTGAATTTTTTGAAAAAGTTTTTTTCGTTATTTTTCTGATCACAACACTTTTCCAAATTTTAAAGAACAAAATTTCTTGTTCCATTTACGCGTTTCCATTCCTGTAAATTACAGTTTACCTAATTACGTGATAGCTATTTTATCCATTATTTAAAAACGATAAATCGCTATTATTTTTATTATTTGCTTTATTTTTCTTCGAAAGCACGAGGAAGTATATCACCAATCAAACAACACCACCCTTACCGGATTGGTAAATGACATTCCTCTCGTAATCGTTGCGCAACCATATTGGTATTCATATAATATTTTTTAAGAAAGCAAGTTTAATTACATTGGAAACAGTTATACCACAGTGTTCCAAAACCGGCAAATCGAATCTACACATGTTTATTTACAAATTACCATTTTCCAATAAATCTAAAGAGCAATTGTTTACATGATCAAAAAAGAAAGAAATGCAAAACTAAAATTATCATTATTGAGTCATTATCTATGTGATTTTAATGCCAAATCGAGAAATGTCGACAAGAATTAATAAACGCCCATTTTTACGGAACATACACAAAAAATTTTTTAACTGGATAAATTAGATCAAGGTCGCTCGGGGAAGCAAATTATGATTTTTTTTTCATCTTCATTTTCACCTCCCATGCATTGGCGAGAAACTTCCTGCTCTCTTAGCTAACAAAGGGGGAAAGGAATCCCATGGCGGGCTATCAAAAAGTCCTCAATATCTGCCAAAGATCGAGTGACAACGATCTGTAGTCGAACTAATAAACAGGTTTTATTACATCGTAGATGGTCAATTAAGAGAAGATGATGAGACTTCCTTCGAGTGTAGGGAAGTTTGATGTTCATGTTTTCGGCATGTGTGGCCTGATCTTTTGATTCAGAACGAAAATTCATTGATTACAGAACAGGGGTCGGCAACCTATGGCACGCGGTACAATCCTCACAGTGGCACTTGCACTACTTTACAAATTTGTTAACTTTTAACTTGATAGAAGTTGATAAATTTGTAATGGACTTTATTTGACAAGCATCTTCAGACTAATGGACATTTACGGAGTTACGAGAAAATCCGAAAGATAACTCTAAAGATAAATTTACAGCTACTTAGTAAATCATTAAACGTCATTGAAGGAGAGATTTAATTGTTTAAAGAGAGAAAATTGCATGTACTCTGCTTTCCGCTTTTGGTTCAGCATGCCTAAGTAAAAAATCTTTCCTCACATGAAAAATATTTCGAGTTCGCAAATAAATTGTTTTACAACTGAACTCTTCGTGTCAAACAGAAAGTGACAAATTATGCCCCTGAATTTTGCTATATGAAAGTAGAGTGGTACAAGCACTAAGATCGCATTAAAACTTTTTATTTAACTATAATGAAGGGAAATACTTATATTTTATGTTGTCTATTTCTTATTTTAATAAATATGTTTAAAAATGTATAATATAAGTACAATTTTAATTTTTTTAGTCTTGTTGAAGTAATAGTTATATTTTATGTTGATTATATTTATGTTAAGAAATATCTTTAAAAATGATGCAAAATTAATAAATGATAAAACTGTAAATCTATGTTTTTGATCTCTATTCTCTAACTGCATGCATTATCGCGGAAATCGAATTGTTTCGAAAAATGTCCAAGTGTGTGGCCCGCTGAATCCTATTGGCAGATTGGTTTGGCACATTACATTTAAAAGGTTGCCGAGACCCCTGTTATAGAAAGTGCTTTACTTTCGTACAGTTACGTAAAAGGTTTTATCATTATCATATTCATTAAAGTGCCACACACTTGAACTTAAATTGCTTCAACGGAGACACATGTATTCGAATATTTATTTGGGTATGTAACATTACTTCTTAATAACCTTTGGAGCTTCAATCATTATGATCCGCATAGTTTTGGTCAGTATTAAAAACAATAAGGGAAAGATTGGCTAACTCTAAAACTGGTTAAACCCAACTTTTTTATGAAGCAATCCTTACCCGCAATATGTATAATATTGCAATATCCATCATTTTAATATATTTTAACCTTTAGTATGAATTTTCGAATAAATTTTGTCTTTAAAATATGTATTACATTTTTTGTATACATGACACTGAAGAGAGCTCATGATCTCTCATACATACAGATATGGTTATAAATATCTATAACTAGTGCGCGATTAATAAAAAGCATATAGCTCATGATTAAAGAGCGACAGCAAATGACAGACCCTTTACAAAATTTTATAACAAGATTTTTTATAAAAACGAATATAATTATACCATGTCCAGACGAGTTGGTGAAGAACATGGTAAATACTATTTATTATATGCAAATTTTTATTTATACGAACGTACACATTGTTAAAAATAAATATTTTAGAAAAGCTGATCCGTGTTTTTCTGCAATGGACTACTTTCATAAATTACGCAGGAAAACAGAAGACTATCGGTGATTTTATTTCGAACGTAAACATATGAATAAATATATCTTTAGGCTAGGTATCAGCTTAGACGCAGTCCTCAGCAAATAACCTTAGCTAAAAATAAATAAATAAAAAAATAAATAAAAGATTTTTTCGTTATTAGTTTCCGAGTGATTTTAATTCAAACTAAAGTAGCTACTATTTTATTATTATTAATTCATTAAGAAATAAGCTAAATAAAATTTACGCTAAATGAAAAGTTTTAAATTACCGTAAAATCCGGCGTATAACACGCACTTTGAACACAAAAGATAAGATCGAAAATTGAGGGTACGCGTTATACGCCGAGTATAAAAACGATAGCTTTAAAAATAACAAAAAGGATGGGCATAAAAAAAATTTACTTCTAGATGTATCGATACTCTGTTTATTTAAAAGAAACGACTTTCCTTATGAAGAAGAACAGTTGTAATTCCAGAAGTACACTATTTTTTTTCAAAAGTCTGGGATAATACCTTGAATAAATTACTTCAAAACATAAAAACAATGTATATTAATATTTCAGATCTCTTCGTCAAAAAGGGGGTGCACGTTATACGGCGAATATACCTAAAAATTAAAAAAATTAGCTTGAAAGTATAGGTGCGCGTTATATATATATATATATATATATATATATATATATATATATATATATATATATATATATATATATATACCAGTGCGCGTTATACGCCGGATTTTACGGTATAAGGTTAAATAAGAACTATCTTTTTCTACTATTTTACCCTTTCCAATTTCCTGACGTATTTCCAAATTTATTATATCCGTTCAGTAGCATAACGAAGAATATTGGGGCACCCCTTCAAAGTTAGATTTTAGGTCCCAAGACGAATCTTACAACGGATTGCAAAACCATAACGTAACATGGGTTTTGGGCTCCCTCGAATCCTGCCCCCCCCTCAATATGGGGTTTGTGGTGTGTGTGTGTGTGGGGGGGTACGTTACGTCACTGTGTCCGTCTTCACTCGGCATGCTTCAGAATGCGATGTTAATTATTTGTTATTCAATTTATCACTTCCTTTATTAATTTTTTTTTCATATTCCCTCTAAACCTACAAAATTTCTAGGCTTTTTTCGTTCACTTTGCAAAGATATTTCCAATGTATTCATACATATATAATAAATGAATTTACACTTTAAATAATGAATAAAAACTTTCATGTTTCTATTATTTATAAACCCTGATTGAAGAATAACAGCCTATGTTCCTCTACATCTCCTACAAAACAATAAAAAATTATGTATACATTTGGTGGAGAAATTACGTAATTAATATAACGGTTAAACTTAAGACGATAATATTGACTTAATTAGCAAAAACCTGGTTCTTCCCCATCACTTCATTTTGCTTTCACTAGAATTTTCTGTTCGAACATAATAACTAACATTCAAAATCGTATGGCAACGAAAATTTAAGTAGCCAATTTGGCGATATACTCTTATGTTTATCAATCTTAAAGGAACAATTTTATTACAAAATGTAGGCATCCTATTTTAAAAGTAAAATAAAAACAGCAAACATTCAATCAACGTATTTTCATAATATTTAGCCTTTTATATATTATTTAAAAAAATTTAATTCAGATTTCACAAATGTAGTACTTGCGTACTTTACCTTCGAACAATTTCGCCAAATAAAATAACGAATTCAAACCAAATAAAACTAAAACCAAATATAACCAAATAAATTCAAAAACATGTTTCCAAATTCTGTCATAATTATTATTACCATTGTATTGGAACATATGTATGAACGGTTTTCCACCTGCTCATCGTGACATTTGGCAATGTTTTTTTATTTAATAAAATTGGTTGACGGTATAATACGTAAATACCAAAAGTATTTCGACCTGAAATTCCTAAAGCAAAACAATCAAATGATGGAACTTCAAAGAGACTTTCCACGTAAACAACATGAGTACTTTTAACCAATTATAAAAATTCATTGTTGATTAATTGTTAACATTGTAACGGCGTGGCACATAGTACACTAGGAGGCCTGTCACATAGCACACGATAGACTAAAAAGAGGGCGCTGCTGTGAACTGTTTTGGCCTTTGAGCGGGAAGGAGAGAAGAAGACTCTCGAACGTAAAATGGAGGAAGCTGCTTGTAGTTCCTGATGTAATTTTTTAATTGTAAATGAAATCATTAATATAGTGATGTGTTTTGATGGAAATAAAAACGGTAAATCCGGTTAACTAGAGCTCATTAATTCACCCAGTAGACGATCTTACAGACTGGTGGCAGCGATGCGACGAAACTAAAAACAGTGTCTTTAACAACAAAAGAAATAGTTGGGGTAAGTACTTTTTCTATCTGAAAGTACCTTCAGGCGTATTTTAAATTTGATCTCAATTTTTGTATTAAAATATGGGTACAAATTAAATACAGCAATCATTCTTAATTCACTTTTTGTATTAAATGCTGGATTTTGATTATTTTAAAGCCTTTTTCTTATCCCTGCTATTCTAGTTAATTTATGATTTGTTTTTAAATAAAAATAAAAATTTATCGTATGTAAAGGAAGAAAATTTATTTTGTCTGGGGTTGAATTAAACACATAAAATTGTTCTTTTTTTAGTTTTAGTTAGTGTATTCTGATTTAAAACTGTGTTTTCTATGTGTGAGATATAAATTAAAAGAGTCTCTCAACGGTGTTTAAAAACAATATTACACAATATTACGAATTTGTGAAGAGTGAATGATAAATAACTTATGAAAATTGTAATTATAGCACGATTTGAAGGTGCAGTGAAAAAAAAATATATGTATAAAGTGTATTAAGTAGAAATATATATATTTTTGATTTTGCTGAGTCAACGAAATATTTATGACTTCTCTTTTACTGAGAGGAAAAAAAAAGCTGACTCATTACGTTTCAGAAGTTCTCAAGGTTAAATGCATAAGTTATGTAGCTATTCCAATCCTATAAGAATTTGTTTTTTATAAGTTGTTCAGTAAAATTTTTGTTTCTGTGGATTCAGAATACCAGCGGAATTATTTTACTGCCATTATTGTGTTAGATTTTATTTTGCGAATAGAAGTGTTTGGTTTTTCTGAAAAAAAAAGTAAATCTGTAGATTTTATTTGAAGGGTGTTCTTTGATTTAAAAGTGGTCATTACATTGAAACATTTTTAATAAAAAAATGTGTTTGTTTTTACAAATATAAACATCTAGTATTATTTTCGAGTTAAGGGAGAAGTTGTAGAATTTCTATAGATAGAATTTTTTTTAATATACTTGCTCGCATTTGTTTGTTTTAAATTGAAAATAAATGACAATTAATGAATGACAAATTAAATTTTGAAGAGACTTTATGAAGAGATAATTTGGACTTAAGGTGTATGTTATTGTTTTGCATTGAAATGTTTATTTTTTATTTTTGTGCTTGTTTGATTATTCTGGTATTGTAGTTACGTAAATATTTTAATCACTTGAAACTTTTGAAAAATAGAATTCGAAAGTGCTGAATATGTATGTATTCGTTATAATTTAAGAGTATATTTGTGCATATTTTGGTACAGTGCAAAATCGATAACTACTTTTAGTTAAATAATATATCGAAAAATAAGTTTCTTACTCGTCTTATTTTAATTTTCTTTTTGGAAAGCATTCTGATCTTTAGTCCCTAAATAATGGCATATTTAGCTAAAGGTAATAAACCTGATCTTTTGTCAGTATGTGAGGAAATGGGGGTTGAAGTAGATCACTCCAGCAAGGTGGTAGATATAAAAAAATTGATTCTAAATAGCGAATCTTATGTTGAAGAGGAAGTTAAGATAATTCTCGACAGAGTCATTAGTGATAGGAAAGAACGAGAAAGAAGTAAACAAGAAGAAAAAGAAAGGGAAGAAAGAGAAAGGGAAAGAGAAGAGCGAATGGCTCGAGAGGCCAGACAATACGAATTAGAATTGAGAAAATTAGAATTATCGCAGCAGAATCAACCATTAAATGATGAATCTGGAAGAAGAGTTGAAATTGGACCTAAGATTCAATTGACACAAATCACAACTAAATTTGATGAAAAACATGATGAGATTAGTTTATATTTGATTAATTTTGAAAGGAAGGCAGAATTAGCTCAAGTACCAAAGAAAGATTGGGTGGCCTACTTGTTGGCAGTTTTACCAGCAGAACTCTCTAATATGCTAGCTAGAGAACCTACCGAAAGGGCAAATAATTATGATTTTGTAAAAGATCTTATATTGAAGAGGTACAGGTTGAACAGCGAAAAGTTGAAGCAATGTTTTTACAGACATAAAAAATCAGCAGAGAAGTCTTGGAGGAATTATGCTCATGAGCTGAATAGTTATTTTACAGAATGGATAGCTGAATTGCAGGTTAAAACTTTCGAGCAACTGAAAGATCTATTAATAACTGAACAATTGAAGTACCGTGTTCCAGCTGAAGTAAGAGAGCATTTTCTTGATGACTGGATCAAGTTAAAAACTCCCTATGAACTTGCAGAGAAATTAGACGAATATGAAAGCATAAAACAGAGTTTCAGAAGAGAAATACCTAAGAAAATAGTTACAAATTCCAAGGTGGTGTAAATTATAGTGGTGCCAGACCCAAGGAAACTCCTAAAGATTTCAAGTCAAAATTTCAAATAAAAGGGAACCTGTCCATGAAAAAAAAATCACGAGAAAGACTTTGAGAAGAGAAGACAGCTTCGATGTTATGAATGCGGGTCTTATTCACATCTCAGACCACAATGTGATAAACTAAAGAAGAATTACGAAACAGTCGCGTCTAATGAAACTGTTAGAAATGGTACTGATGTATTGGCTCCATATACAACTTTAGGAACAGTGAATGGAATCGAAATGCCTATACTACGAGATACTGGTGCAACTCTCGATTTAATATGTAAAAAATACGTAAAGCCTTCCATGTTTATAAATGAAACTGTGTGGATTCGAACTCCTCTGGAGGAAACCGCAGTGTGTCTGCCAATGGCTGAAGTTGAGTTGGACTGTGTGTTTGGTCATGTGATTACGAAAGCTGCTGTTTTAAGAGATTCATTAGATCAAGGAAAATATCTTTTGGGAAATAAGACTGCTGCATTGTTTGAAGAAGTGAAGAAGAATAAAGAAATACAAGTGTATATGGTGAACGCTGTTGAAACACGTTCGCAGAAGAAATTGACTGAAGAGAGTAAACAAGATCTTAACATGTCAGAAGAAACTATTCCTGAAAGTAACGAAAAGAATAAAGAATCTCTGGACGAATTGGATGATATTTTGCCTTTAATTCAACCTGAAATTTCTGAATCAAATCTTATAAAATTATCTCATAAAGATTTTGCAAAGGAACAAATGAACAGTGCTGAATTAAAAACACTGTTTGAAGAAGCTAAAAGCGGGTCTTCAAAGAAAAATCATTATATTGTCAAAAATAACTTACTATTTTTCCAAAAGAAGATAAGGATGGCAATAAACGTAAATGTTTGGTTGTTCCCGAAAAGTATAGAAAAAATTTGATGACGATAGGTCACGAGGCGGCTGCAGCGCATCTAGGAGTAACTAAAACGAAAGATGCCATATTCAAAACATTTTACTGGCCTAAATGCTTTAGTGATGTTGAGGACTTTGTAAAGACATGCGACAAATGTCAAAGGGTGGGTAAACCGCAAGATAAAAAGGAGGCCCCACTAAAAATTGTTCCCGTAATAACTGAAATTTTCACAAAGATTAACATCGATGCAAGTGGACCTTTACCAATGACACCGTCAGGAAATATATAATTACGGCGTTATGTATGTCATCAAGGTATCCTGATGCCATTCCTGTAGCAAACCTTTGCTCAACAACTGTTGTAAATGCATTGTTACAGATTTTCAGCCGAATGGGGTTCCCAAGAGAATTACAGACTGACCAAGGCACGTCATTCATGAGTGCACTAACTACGGAATTTTTAGAAAGATTTGGAGTTAAAGTAGTTAGAAGTTCTGTTTATCATCCACAAAGTAATCCTGTGGAAAGAATGCACAGAACCTTGAAGAGGATTCTTCGTGTCCTGTGTCTGGAGGCAATTCCAGATTGGGAGAAAATTCTTCCTCAAGCCCTCTTTGCCCTAAGGACTGTTATACACGATAGTACTGGGTTTTCACCAGCTGAACTAGTTCACGGGAAAAATCTAAGGACTCCTGTGATGTTATTGTACGAGAAACTGACAGAAGAAGAGCATGTAGAAAGCAGTGTTGTGGATTATGTATTTGAACTCATTAATAGAATGAAAAGATGTCAGGAATTGGCAATCCTACACATGGAAGATGCCAAACAAAAACAGAAGTTGTGGTATGATCGCCGGACCGTTAAGCGTCAATTTCAACTGGGTGAACTGGTTTTGGTCATAGCTCCATCCATCAGTGGGTTGGCCCTGGAGAAATAGTGCAACAACTCTCTGAGACAAATTATGTGGTCAAATTCCCAGAGAAGGATAAAACCCACGTTTATCATGTTAATATGCTAAAACCTTATCACCAACGAGAGGAAAATATTAACTTATTGTGCATTAATCCTTTAAAGCATGACGAAGAAGAAGACATACCTAGTTTGGAACTTGAAAACGAAAGGTCGGGATGGTCCAAAATCATCAGCGATGTGCAGTTAAATTCAAAATTATCTCAAATTCAACGAGGACAGCTCAAAGAACTTTTATATGAATACAGTAATCTTTTTTCGAATATTCCTGGATGTACCGATTTAGCTGAACATGATATTGAATTAGAATCTGAACGAGCAATTGTTGCTAAGCCTTATCGTATGTCTCCTCGGCAAAATGAATTTTTCAAATCAGAAGTTAATAAGATGTTAGAACTGAAAATAATAGAGCCTGGAGAATCTGATTTTACATCTCCATTAATACTTGTTGAAGCTCAGGGAAAGGAAGCAAGGCCCTGTATCGATTACAGAAGGTTGAATAAAGTAACTCGGACACAATTCTTTCCCTTGCCTAATATCGAGGAACTTTTAGAAAAGGTATCTGCAGCTAAATATATCTCTATCTTGGATCTTACTCGAGGGTATTGGCAAATACCCCTGAGTCCCCGAGCGCAAAGGTACGCATCGTTTGTGACCACATTTGGAACTTCTAAACCATTGAGGTTACCTTTTGGTCTGAAAAATGCGCCCTATTACTTTAGTCGACTTATGGCTAACTTATTAAGAAATTGTGAAGACTTTGCAGTTCCCTACCAAGATGATATAGCTATCTTTTCACCAGCCTGGGATGATCACCTAAAACATCTAAAAGATGTATTTGATCACCTACGCTCCGCTAAATTACATATCAAGCCAGCCATCGAAATGTCAATTTGATCAAGCATACGTTAAATATCTTGGACATTTGGTAGGCCAAGGCTTAAGAACACCTGGAGAATTAAAGGTTCAGGTCATTAAAGATTTTCCAATCCCCACTAACAAGACGCAAGTTAGAGCCTTTTTAGGATTATCTGGCTATTATAGAAGATATATTCCCGAATTTTCTCTCAGTAATCGCAGTTCCACTGACAGATTTACTTAAGGGCCGAAATCGAAAATCAACCGTTGACTGGAACAGTTCTTGCCAGAATGCATTCGAGGAGCTCAAGACAAGACTATCTAAAAATCCAGTTTTATACAGCCCTGATTTCACAAAACCCTTCATCATTCAGTGTGATGCATCCAATCTTGGAATAGGCGTTGTGTTGTCGCAAGTATGTGAAAACGAAGAACATCCCATCATGTTCCTGAGCAAAAAGCTGTCGCTTGCAGAACAAAAATATAGCACTACGGAAAAAGAATGTGCAGCCATTATTTTTGCCGTGCAAAAGTTGAAATGCTATCTTGATGGACACCAAAAATTTGTCATACAAGCTGACCATAATCCCTTGGTCTGGTTAGAGAAAAATACTGGGACTAATCCAAGACTCTTAAGGTGGTCCTTAATTTTGCAAGCATTTAATTATGGGATTGCTTATCGGAAAGGAAAACAGAATCAGAATGCTGATAGTTTAAGCCGTATCCCTTAAAACGTGAAAAACACACACACTTGTAATGAGAATTGATGGTAAAATAAGAATTTCTTTGTATTATTATTTTTTTTGTCTAGAATGATTGGTATTTGTATATTAGTATTTTAATTTTTTTGATATTTTGTATTTGTATTTTAAACTTTGATATTTTGTATTGATGTTTTAAAATTTGGTATTAGTATCTTAAACTTTTGTATTTGTATTTTGATATTTGGAATTTTTTATTTTAAATTTTGGTATTAATATTTTTAAAAAATTTTTGATATGTGTATGTTAATTTTTTGATAATTTATATTTGTACTTTAAAGTTTGCATTTGGTAGCAGTATTTCACCAAATGATATTTTGTAATGTTAAAGTTCACATAGATATGTAGGGATAAGTTTAATGCTAATAAATAAGGTACTAATTTCGGATAGAACAGGTACTTGCACGTTATTATTTTTTAAAATATTTTTTAGCTCCGTTTAAAAGAAAAAAATTTCAAGAAATAATTCTTAACTCTCTACTGCTGCATAAACTGATCCTCTGTCAAGTATTTTTCAGGTATCACAGTAAAACTTTCCACTCAAATATCGTGAAAAGTTTTCTCCAGGATGGGAGGAAATAATTAGACTGTAACGGCGTGGCACATAGTACACTAGGAGGCTTGTCACATAGCACACGATAGACTAAAAAGAGGGCGCTGCTGTGAACTGTTTTGGGCTTTGAGCGGGAAGGAGAGAAGAAGAAGACTCTCGAACGTAAAATGGAGGAA